>CM051234.1:476017186-476179686 GCA_027917425.1 Gastrophryne carolinensis | reverse complement strand
GCTGCTGAGAGGGAGATCAAGGGAGCAGGGAAGGCACAACAGACATGATACCAAAATAACTTAATCAAACATGTTAAGGCAATACTACCAGTAGCAGAGTTGTACCCGGGACCTCTGCTTTTTATCACCTCCATATAATTTTTTCTTGCCACTTCTCTCGGTTTTGGGATATAGGAGCACGAGTTTGAGCACACTTGTGAGTTATATGAGATTTTATTTTTTATTTTTTGTATTTATCCTTAATTGTGTACATAAATTTAGTTGATCTTTTATTGGATGAATTATTGTTGATGCACTTTGCACTTTATGTATTCTTGCATTTTTGTATATATTAATTTGTATGGTATATATATTGATTACATTGCTATATCTAATTTATTTATGAAGATCAGGTATGCAACTCCCTGTTTTTCATTGATTGCCCACTGGGGGGCAGCATTTTCTTACATATTTAGGCACACAGTTGTAATTTTCTATGCAACATGCATGTTTTCGTATTAAGACGGTGTATATTGATTACAAAGGTTTGATTAAGATAAATAGCAGAGCCCGGGGACCCACCCATTCTTCTTTTTAAACTTTGTCTTGTCAGTATATGTTGTGTATATGTTTTTTATTAGTGCACATAGCATCTTTTGAATACATTTTCTACATTAATTTTCTTATATCATTGGTGTGAGTGCCCATTCTTAAATCCCCCGTTTTTTGGTTTGTACTAATAAAAGTGAACACACACACACTGCAAATAACGGACAGGGAGTCAGCCCCCCCGGAGGAGAGTAAGGGACCCGAAGAGGGAGTGGGAACCCTGCCATTATAAGGCCATAGGCATGTAGGGACGGGGCATCCCACACCAGGATCACCAAAACCTGGATCACCGCCTACCCCGTGGTGGGGTCTCACGGTGGAGCAGCGCTCCTACAGCACCCAAGGTGCTCCTACCTTTACCAAGGACCAGCAGCCGAAGCTGGGATGCTCAATACAGGGACAATTTAGGAGGGTCCTGGTAGCAATAGGGACAAAAAAGGGGGCCGGGTGCGAGCCCGGCTTACCTGCAAGTAAGAGAAGCTTCATCTTCTGTCTTGCTCGCTCCCTGCAGAGAAGACAACTGGGGAATTGGTGGGAGGTCCCAGGTAGTTATGGACCGGGAGGGGCTTCTTTTTTTGCATTCATCTCTGCAGAAGTTCGCCCTCTACTGGAGAATAACCCAACTGTCAAGACTTATTGAAGCGGAGTGTATGTCACACTTGGAATATTTACAAAAATACCATTTTGTGATTACTCACCTGTAAAATGGGTATTATAAGTGTCACACACCCCGCTTCAAGACATTCATTACATGTGGGGTATACTGACCTGTACTGACCTGTAGATGGCGATCTTGCAGAGATGTCAAAAAAAGTAAGACCCTCCTGGTCCATAAATACCTGGGAACTCCCACTCATTCCCCAGTATAAAGATAGCAGTAAGGTAAAGGGACCAGGAAAGCCAATTAAAACTAACAAAGGTTCACCATATAAAGGATCCAGAATACCAAAGGGCAGGGTGAAGCGGGGTGTGTGACATACTTATAATACCCATTTTACAGGTGAGTAATCACAAAATGGTATTATTCTAAGTATGTCACACACCCCGCTTCAAGACATTCATTACATGCGGGACATCCAATAGCAGTGTCCATAAAGGGCAGGGATCCAAAAACAAGGCAACAAGGCACAAACTTAAACCACTGCTGCTTGCAGAACCTTGCGGCCAAAAACAGCATCTGCTGAGGCCTGCACATCAACCTTGTAAAACTTGGAAAAAGTGTGAACCGAAGACCAAGTAGCAGCCTTACAAACCTGTTCAACAGAGGCCTGGTGCTGAAAAGCCCAGGATGCCCCAACAGCACGAGTAGAATGAGCAGTAACACGAAAAGGTTGAATCTTCCCCTTAGCAGAATAGGCCCCAACAATGGCCTGGCGAATCCATTTACTAATGAAGACTTGGCGGGAGCCAAACCTTTCCTAGGCCCAGAGGGCACCACGAAAAGGGGAAGTAGCCACCAAATAGTACTTCACACAGCGAACCACGTCCAAAGAATGCAAAACCATCTCCTTGTCATTGCTGGGCTTAGGACACAAGGAGGGTAGAACAATGTCCTGATTAAGATGAAAAGCAGAGACCACCTTAGGAAGGAAATCTGTCTTGAAGCGGAAAACAACCTTATCCTGATGCCTCTCAAAGTAAGGCCTTAATGGACAAGGCCGCCAACTCCGATACACGTCGAACGGAAGCAACCTTCTGAGTAAGCGTAGAAAGTGCAATATCCTGCAAAGGTTCAAAAGGAAGACCCTACAAGGCAGAAAGAACCAAATTCAAATCCCAAACTGGGAGCAAAGGCTTCCTAGGAGGCCGCACATGCGTAATCCCCTGGAAAAAGGTCTTAACCAGAGGATGAAGAGCAAAAGACTTTTGAAAGAAAACCGCCAGGGCAGAAACATGCCCTTTTAGCGTACTAAGCTGCAAACCTTGGTCCAGACCATGTTGCAGAAATTCCGAAACCCTAGGGATAGAAAACGCCTTGCTAGGCAGGGCCCTGACCACAAACCAATCAATATAAGACCTCCAAATCCTATAGTAGATGGCAGAGGAAGACTTCTTTCTAGCCCTAACCAGAGTCTGAATGACAGCATCAGAAAGACCTCTCAGAAAGAGGTTTCAGCAGCCACGCCGTCAAAGCCAGCGTTGGTAAATTGGGGTAGAGCAGTGGACCCTGAGTGAGCAGAGCCGGCAGAAGGGGCAGATCTAACTGATCCTCTGCCAACCTTAACACGTCTGCGAACCAAACCTGTCTTGGCCACCTTGGAGCCACCAGGATTGCTGACGTGCCCTCTAGGGCCAGCTTGCGCACCACTTTGCCCACCATGGAAAATGGAGGGAACAGGTATAGAAACCCCAGATCCCTCCAGTTCAGAGACATGGCATCCGCTGCCAGAGCCAGCGGATCCCGCGAGAGAGACACAAATGCCGGAAGCTTGTGATTGTGACGAGAAGCAAAGAGGTCCACCTCCGGAGTCCCCCACCGGTGGCAAAGCGACCGAAAAACCTTGGGGCTGAGCGACCATTCCCCCCGGCGAGATGACCCCCTGCTCAGGGAGTCCGCCTCCGTGTTCCCCACTCCCGGAATGTACACTGCCGAGATGCATGGGACATTGCCCTCTGCCCAATCCAGGATCAAAGACACTTCCCTGAGGGCACGCCTGCTGCGAGTCCCTCCCTGGTGATTGATGTAGGCGACCGCCGTCCGATTGTCCGACCGAACTTGAACCGGTAGTCCCCGCAACTGATGAGTCAAGTGAGCCAGAACCAACCTGATGGCTCTCAGCTCCAGAACATTGATGGGATCGTGAGCCTCCTGAGGCCCCCACAGTCCCTGAAACTGAAGACCCTTCCAAAAATACCATTTTGTGAATACTCACCTGTAAAATGGGTATTATAAGTATGTCACACACCCCACTTCAAACATTAATAATTACACTAGGGTTAACGCACCGCTAGGTGGCAGCATTGCAGAGAACTCTCCAAAAACTTCAACAGGCCCCTCCCGGTCTATACATATCTGGTAACTCCCAAGAACCTCCCAGTATTAGAACAGCAGTAAGACAAGGTACCAGAACCAACAATGTAACCCTCAACATAAAGAACTAAACTTCACCAAATAAAGAGCCAGGATACCGAAAAGGGCGGGTGAAGTGGGGTGTGTGACATACTTATAATACCCATTTTACAGGTGAGTATTCACAAAATGGTATTATTCTAAGTATGTCACACACCCCACTTCAAACATTAATAATTACACTAGGGACATCCAACAGCAGTGTCCAGAAAAGGGTGGGTATCCGAACAGGCAATAACGCAGAAAAAACTCAAACCACTGCAGCCTGCAAAACCTTACGGCCAAAAACAGCATCCGCTGAAGCCCGCACATCAACCTTATAGAACTTAGAAAAAGTATGAACAGAAGACCAAGTTGCAGCCTTACACACTTGTTCAACCGAAGCCTGGTGCTGAAAAGCCCAGGACGCACCAACCGCCCGAGTAGAGTGAGCAGTAACTCGGAAAGGAGGATCCTTCCCCTTAGCCGAATAAGCACCAACAATGGCCTGACGAATCCATTTACTAATGGAAGATTTGGCCGGAGCCAAACCCTTCCTAGGCCCACATGGCACAACGAAAAAGGCATCAGTCTTACGAAAAGAAGACGTAGCACGTAGATAGTACCTGACACAACGTACCACATCCAAGCAGTGCAAAGCACTCTCCTTGACATTCTTAGGCTTAGGACACAAAGAAGGAAGAACAATGTCCTGGTTAAGATGAAAAGCAGAGACCACTTTAGGGAGAAAATCTGACTTGTAACGAAAAACCACTTTGTCCTGATGATCCTCAAAATAAGGAGCCTGAATAGACAAAGCTGCCAGCTCTGAAACACGCCGAACCGAAGTGATGGCCACCAGAAAGGCAACCTTCTGAGTAAGAAGGGACAAAACGACATCCCGCAAAGGCTCAAAAGGAGGAGCCTTAAGAGCAGAAAGAACCAAATTCAAATCCCACACTGGGAGCAAAGACTTCCTAGGAGGCCGCACATGCGAAACCCCCTGGAAAAAAGTCTTGACCAAGGAATGACTAGCAAGAGATTTCTGGAAAAAAATAGAGAAAGCAGAAACCTGCCCCTTCAAGGTACTCAGCTGAAGACCGGAGTCCAGCCCCGACTGAAGAAACTCCAAAATCCTAGACACAGAAAAGACCCGGCAAGGCAAAGACCTAGCCTCACACCAATCAATATAAGATCTCCAATACCTGTAATAGATGGAAGAAGAAGATCTCTTCCTGGCACTAATAAGAGTCTGAATGACCGCATCCGAAAGACCCTCCTCCTTTAAGATGGAGGTTTCAGCAGCCAAGCCGTCAAAGCCAGCGTTTGTAAACTGGGGTAACATAGTTGACCCTGAGTGAGAAGATCTGGCCGAAGAGGCAGATCGAACTGATCTACGGCCAGACGAACGATGTCCGCGAACCACACCCGCCTTGGCCACCTTGGAGCCACGAGAATGGCGGGAACTCCCTCCAGAACCAACTTTCGCAGAACCCTGCCTAGCATGGGAATCGGAGGAAACAGATAAAGAAACCCCAGGTCCCTCCAGCTCAGGGTCATGGCATCCACCGCCAGAGCCAGAGGGTCCCGGGACAGGGACACAAAGGACGGAAGCTTGTGATTGTGACGAGAGGCAAACAGATCCACCTCCGGCGTCCCCCACCGGAGACAAAGTGACCGAAACACCTGGGGATGGAGAGACCACTCCCCCCGACGGGACGCACACCGGCTCAGAAAATCCGCCTCTGTGTTTTCCACTCCCGGAATGTAAACTGCCGAGATGCAAGGGGCATGAGTCTCCGCCCAGACCAAAATCAGAAACACTTCCCTGTGGGCACCCAGACTGCGAGTCCCTCCTTGGTGATTGATGTAAGCAACCGCCGTCTGATTGTCTGAGCGAACCTGAACCAGCAGACCTTGTAAATGATGCGTCAAGTGAGACAGAACCAACCTGATCGCTCGCAATTCCAGAACATTGATGGGCAAGTGGGCCTCCTGAGGGTCCCACTGCCCCTGAAACCGAAGATCCTTCCAAAAACCTCCCCAGCCTGACAAACTGGCATCCGTGGTGACAGTTTCCCAAAGTGGAGTCAGAAACGACCTGCCCTTCAACAGGTTGTCCGAGACCAACCACCACAGAAGGGACTGCCGAACCCGAGGGGACCACCGGAAGGACCGATCCAACGACCCCGGACACTGGTTCCAAGACGCCAAAAGATGAAGAGTCCTCGTATGAAACTGAGCAAAGGGAACTGCCTCGAACGAGGCCACCATCAACCCCACCAGTCTCATCCCCAGACGAATGGACGGATGAGGATGGGAGAGGAGCAGCTGGACCAATTCCTGAATCATCAGAACCTTGGCCTGAGGAAGAAACACTCTGTGCTGGCAGGAGTCCAACGACATCCCCAGAAAGGTCACCACCCTGGCCGGAACCAGCGAGGACTTGGGGTAATTGATCACCCAGCCGAACCTCTCCAACATAGACACCACCGTGCTGGTGTCCCCCTCTGCTTGACTGAAGGAAGGAGCCATGATGAGAAGATCGTCCAGGTAAGGCACAATGCGAATCCCCTGAGCTCTGAGCAGGGCCATCACCCCCGCCAACACCTTGGTGAACACTCTCGGAGCAGAGGTGAGGCCGAATGGAAGAGCCACAAACTGAAAATGCCGATCCCCCACCACGAAACGAAGGAACCGCTGATGAGCAGGAAAGATCGGCACGTGCAGGTACGCATCCTTGATGTCTATGGACGTCATAAAGTCCCCCTGCCGAAGCGAACCGATCGCAGACCGCAGGGTTTCCATGCGAAACTTCCGAGGACGAATAAACCTGTTGAGAAACTTCAAATCCAGAATAGGACGGAAGGACCCGTCCTTTTTGAGAACCGTAAAGAGATTGGAGTAAAACCCGCGCCCTACCTCTGAAGAAGGAACCGGGCAAATGACAGCTAAATCTAGAAGATTCCTTACTGCCGCCAGGAGCCCCTGCGCGGCCAAAGGATCCAAAGACACCCGAGACCTGAAGAACCTTGGAGGAGGACGGGACTCGAACTCCAACTTGTAACCGGCCGAAACCACCTCCCGGATCCATCTGTCCGGGACCTCCTGGTCCCACACCCGAGAGAAAAGTTGCAACCGTCCCCCCACCCGAACGGGTGAGGGCGCCCCCTCATTGCTGGGTGGGCTTGGCACCCCAGACGCGAGTGGGGCAGCCACGGCCTCTGCCCCTATTCCAACTGGCGCCCCTGGGGGCCGAAGAGCCCGCACCTCTACCGGCTCCGACTCCCCGAAAGGACGGATTGAACGAGACCATCCCTCGAAAGGAACGGCGAAATTTCTTGCGCTGAGGTAACTTACCTCCCTTGGCAACAGAATCCAGCCTCTCACCAAAAAGCCTCAAACCCAAAAAGGGCAGAGCCGTGAGTGATCTTTTAGAATTAAAATCGGCCGTCCACTGTCTCAACCACACACAGCGCCGGATAGCCACCAGCAAGGCAGTAGCCCTGCCACACATCAGCATGGCATCCTCCTGAGCGGCCAGGATAAAAGACAAAAAAGAATCGCAGCGCTTAAGCCCAAGGGACTCATCACTGGTGGGCTCGAGAGCCACCCCCAAGTCCCTGACAATAGACCTGACAGCAAAAGTCAAAAGAGCCGAAGCACAGACAGGTCTTAACACCGAACCCGCACATACAAAACCATGACGGGCAAGCTGATCAACCCGGCGATCCTCGCCGTCCCTGAGCGAAGTCGTGTCAGGGGAATGCACGACCGCCGTGTTGGACAGTCCCAGGACCGGAGTATCTACCTCAGGGGGAACAGACCAACGCTTCATCAATTCCGCCGGAAAGGGATACTTCCTATCCCAGCTAGACGGCACACCAACAAGACGTGTAGGTTGCTCCCATTGCTTGAAAACAATTTCTTCAAAATGCTGTTGGCTGGGAAACTCCAAACGCTGCTTGGACACCCCAAAAAGCTGACCCTTAGGCCTAGGAGCAACCACCGGAGGCTCCAAATCCAAAACCTCAAACATCTGGCTCAGAATGGTAGAGGAATCGAGAGGGAGGCCATCAGCCTGATCCCCCTCAGAACCCAGCAACTGCTGAACATCAGAATCTTCTTCCTCAATGAGCTCACCTTCTTCACGGGGACGATCCGACCAATCCAGATCTCCCACCACTTCCTCATCTGAATCCGGCGGAGGCGGAGACAGATGCTTCCGCTTAGCTGAAGCCTTCTGAGCGGCTATAGCAGAAAACCGCTTCTCAAGGCTGGTCAAGCGGGCACATACATCAGACTGCGAATCCCCGCCCAGGACGGACAACGTCACACGGGGTCCGGAATAAGCGAGGGGGAGAGGGAGATGGAGAGGGAGATGGCGCGGCTGAAGAAGTGCTAGGCACCGGAGTACTGGACTGCCGTGCAATGTTCTGCTGTGCACAAGGGATACACAAAATGACCTCATCTCCCTGGAGCGGAGTCCCACAACCCCCGCACACCTTGGATTGTCCCGAAGAACCATTCCCGGTATCTGTGGCAGCCTGCATGTGGTGAATTTTATGGTATTCGCAGAACCCAGGGATTTATGCGGTACGCGACCCGGGATGCCCCTTAATAACTTAACAATTGTCTAAAGATAGTCACAAGATCCTGACCCAGGGGAATAGCATAAGACCCTTATAAAAATATATAAAGATTATAATTATATATATATATATATATATATATATATATATATATATATATTGCAAAGAAAAAACACCCCCCACGAGCCAGGTATATAAGACCGGGAGAGCCCTGCCAGACGGGATCCCAGGATCTGAAAGACACAAAGGGAGAGGGACAGGCGTCAATCCAGCACCATAATACCAAAACCAACATACAACATAACATACAAAACCCCCCTTACACCCCCCCCCACTCATTAACCAGAGACACAGGAAATGGTTAATACAAACCAGCACATTAAACATGTGCAGGAGCGAGGAGGAAGGAGGAGGAGGAGGAGGGGAAATCCGAGGGGCCAGGCCAAACTCTATGTGAGCATCCCGCAAGAAAACTAAAAAACGCCTACCTGAGAGGGAGAGAGAAACTGCGCAGCTAGGCACCTCAGAAGATGGCGGCCCGCAACACAGCGCAGAGACGTGAGGGAGGGGAAGACGAGCTCCGGGACAGGGGGACAAGAGGGACACCCAGGCAAATCTTGCAATAAAAGTAGCCACAGTAAAAACCGCGAAAAGCCCTCACAATGTAGCAGCGCAGCAGCCACACTCACACAACATGTCACCGTCCCAAACGCGCCCCACACCCCGGAATGAGAATTAACAATATCCCAGGGCAAGGCACATCCTGACCGCTAACCACCTATTAAATGGGGCATCCCACATCCGGATCACCACTCCGGGAATCCCGCTATGCCCCGCAATGAAGGGTCGAGCGGAGGAGCTAAACTCCTAGGCACCAATAGTGCCGGCTACCTTTTTGCCCGGCCTACAGCCGAAACTGGGAGGCTGCCATTAAATAGTATACTCTCAAACAAGAGCCGGGCAGAAATAGGCCACGGGGGGGGGGGGGGGGGGGCGGGGGGATAACCCGGCTTGCAGGAGACTTCTTTCTTCTGTCTTGTCGCCACCTTGCAGAGAACAACACTGGGAGGTTCTTGGGAGGTACCAGGTATGTATAGACCGGGAGGGGCCTGTTGAAGTTTTTGGAGAGTTCTCTGCAATGCTGCCACCTAGCGGTGCGTTAACCCTAGTGTAATTATTAATGTTTGAAGTGGGGTGTGTGACATACTTAGAATATCCTCCCCAACCAGACAGGCTGGCATCCGTGGTTACCGTCTCCCAATGAGGAGTCAGAAAGGACCTGCCCCTCGTCCGATTCCTTGGTTTCAGTCACCACCGAAGGGAGCGCCGCACCTGGGGGGACATCAGAAAGGACTGATCCAATGACAGCGGGGACCCGTCCCATGCCGCCAAGAGATGGAGCTGGAGCGTCCTTGTGTGAAAGTGGGCAAAGGGAACTGTCTCGAACGATGCCGCCATCAATCCCACCAGTCGCATCCCCAGCCGGATGGACGGGCGGGGGATAGATAGGAGACGCTGAGTCAATTCCTGAATCAGAAGAACCTTGGCTCGGGGGAGGAACACCCTGGCCTGAGAAGTATCCAGAGACATTCCCAGGAACTCCACCACCCTGGAGGG
The DNA here is from genome assembly GCA_027917425.1 of Gastrophryne carolinensis. Classification (NCBI taxonomy): domain Eukaryota; kingdom Metazoa; phylum Chordata; class Amphibia; order Anura; family Microhylidae; genus Gastrophryne; species Gastrophryne carolinensis. The sequence goes on along the minus strand of CM051234.1, from coordinate 476,169,840 downwards.
AGAGAGGCAGGACTTGGGATAGTTGATCACCCAACCGAAACTCTCCAGAGTGGACACCACGGTCCTGGTATCCAGCTGAGCCTGACTGAGGGAAGACGCCATGATGAGAAGATCGTCCAGATATGGCACGATGTGGATACCCCTGGCTCTGAGGATGACCATCACTCCTGCCAACACCTTGGTAAAAAACCCTTGGAGCCAAGGTTAGGCCAAACGGAAGAGCCACAAACTGAAAATGTCGATTTTCCACAACGAACCTGAGAAATCTCTGGTGTGCCGGAAATATTGGAATATGCAGGTAAGCATCCTTGATGAATGGACGACATGAAGTCCCCCTGACGAAGTGAGTTTCCATACGGAACTTCCGGGGAAGGACGAACCTGTTGAGCAACTTCAGATCCAGAATGGGACGAACGGATCCTTCCTTCTTGGGCACCGTGAACAAATTGGAATAGAAGCCCAGGCCCCGGTCTGAGTGGGGCACCAGACAGATGACAGCCATGTCCAAGAGACTTGCTACTGCCGCCCGAAGCCCCTGAGCGGCCAGAGGATCTGACGGCACCCGAGACCTGAAGAATCTGGAAGGAGGCTGGAACGCGAACTCCAGCTTGTAACCGGAAGACACCACTTCCTGAATCCACCTGTCCGAGACCTCTTGGAACCAGACCCGGGAGAAGAGTTGCAGCCGCCCCCCCCACCCTCTTGGAGAGCACCCTTGCTTCAGGTCCCTCCCTGATGATTGATGTAGGCAACCGCCGTTCTGTTGTCTAAACGTACCTGGACCGACAGACCCCTCAGGTGTTGGGTCAAACGCTCCAGTACCAACCTGACTGCCCGTAATTCCAGAATGTTGATGGGTAAATGGGCCTCCTGAGGACCCCACGTCCCCTGGAAGCACAGGGACTTCCAGAATCCCCCCCAACCTGACAGACTGGCATCCGTTGTGACCGTCTCCCAAGAGGGGGTCAGAAAAGACCTGCCCCTTATCAAGTTCCTGTGGTCCAGCCACCACGCAAGGGACTGTCTGACTGAGGGGGGGAAGCACACAGGACCCGTCCAAGGACGCTGGGTTCTTGTCCCACACTGACAGAAGGTGAAGCTGCAGAGGTCTCAAATGGAACTGGGCAAAGGGCACCGCCTCGAAGCTCGCCACCATCAGGCCCACCAACTGCCGGATGGAGAACTGTGGGCTCGAAAGCAGGAACCTCGCCTGCGCTGTCAGAGCTTCCACCTTCTGTTGAGGAAGGAATATCCTTGACTGAACCATATCCAGAATCATTCCCAGGAACGGAGTCACCGAGGAGGGGGACAGAGAGGACTTGGGGTAATTGATCACCCAGCCGAAGGACTCCAGGGTGGACACTACCAGTCGAGTGTCCAACTCTGCCTGCCGCAGAGACCGAGAGGTGATGAGAATATCGTCCAGGTAGGGCAGCACGCGTATGCCCCTTAGCCTCATCAGGGACATCACCCCTGCCAGCACCTTGGTGAACACCCTGGGAGCCGACGTTAGGCCGAATGGCAGGGCCACAAATTGGTAATGCTGATCTTTTAGTGCAAATCTGAGAAACCTTTGATGTCCTGGAAACACCGGGACGTGCAGGTAAGCATCCTTGATGTCTACTGACGTCATGAAGTCGCCTGGGCGCAGTGAGCCAATGGTCGAGCGCAGAGTTTCCATGCGAAAGTGCCTGTTCTTGACAAATTTGTTGAGGATTTTTAAATCCAGAATGGGCCTGACTGACCCATCCTTCTTGGGTACTGTGAAAAGGTTGGAGTAGAACCCCGTGCCCATGTCTCCAAGGGGGGACCTTGCAAATGACCCCTAGATCCATGAGACCCTGTACGGCCAGCAACAGGACCTGAGCTGAGGCAGGGTCTTGAGGGATTCGAGACCCAATGAATCTGGTGGGGAGCCGTACAGCAAATTCTATCTTGTAGCCGGAGGACACTACCTTCTGAATCCACCGGTCTGAGACGTGGCGCCGCCAGACGTGCTCGAAGTGCTGTAGACGTCCCCCCACCCTGTCGGGTGAGGACGCCCCCCTCATGCCTGAGGGGCCTTGGGAGGGGCTTTGGGCTTGGGCCCCCAGGAGGAACCGGGACGGCGTCCTCTGTTCCTGTGCCAGGAATCTGCGCGGGCCCCAGCGAAGGACGCCCCTCTACCCTGTTTGGCCCCACGGTAGGGGGTTGATGGGGAGCCTTGGCCACGAAAGGGCCGAGTCTGCCGCCTGCGCTGGGGTAACTTGCCTCCCTTGGCAAAGAGGTCTAAGCGATCCCCAAACAAGTGCAGCCCTTTAAATGGAAGCCCCGTGAGGGCATCCTTGGCGGCATTGTCTGCGGCCCACTGGCGCAGCCAGACCGCGCGGCGTATAGCAACCACCAGGGCAGATGACCTGGCACACATCTTAATAGCATCGTCCGAAGCGGACAGGATAAAGTTGACAAGCGCATCACAGCTGGAGAGAGCATTGACAGTATCAGGAGGCAACTCATCTGTGCCATCGAGAGCACTCCTACCACGGCCCTGAGCGCTACTGCCGTAATGGCTAAGGCGCAAGCCGGGCGCAGAGTCGCTCCCCCAAATGCAAAGGCATGACATGCTAGTTGGTCAACATGCCGGTCCTCAGAGTCCCGTAGCGTAGTAGTGTCAGGAGAGTGCATAATAGAGGTGTTGGACAACCCTAGAATAGGAGCATCGACCTCAGGTGGCGATGACCAACACTTAACCAAGTCAGCAGGAAAGGGACATTTCCTATCCACGCTCTTAGGGACCCCATGAAGTCTGCTGGGATGTTCCCATTCTTTAAGCACGAGGCTATTGAAATGGGTCTGCTCTGGGAATGCCAAACGAGCTTTAGCGGTATGAAAAAGATCACCCCTTTGCTGGGGAGCCGCAGCAGGGGGAGAGAGGGACAGAACCTCAAAGATCTGAACCAGCAGTCTATCAATATCATCCGAGGACCAATGCTCGGAGCCAGACTCTTCCTGACCCCTGGACTCATCGTCATATGACCCTGAGTCAAAGAACAGTTCCCCTTCCTCCGAGGGGATATGGGCATAGGAATGCAACAAGTCATCAGGTTCTATAGGGAAGAGGGCCGATTCAGGGTTCAAGTGCCGCCTCTTGGCGGTGGCTTTACACGCTAAGGAATTAGCAAGCAAGTTTTCAACACTAGCCACCCTCGTGGCCAGATCACAATGAGAATCCCCACTGGTATTGGGGGTTAGACTCAGGCTTGGGGGAGTAGGTGAAGTGCGGCGGGGTGCAGGCCCAGCCTCAGAGGAGACGGGAAGCACCGATAGCGCCTGCTGTGCACGAGAAACACAGAACCGTGCATTGTCACCGCTGCTAGGTAAGACCCCACAAGCTACACACAGCCGGGCTTGCCCCGAAGGAACCCCGTTCACAATATCCTGAGATGCCTCCATATGGTGATTTAATCGGCCCAATATGCCAGTAGGGATTGACGCTGTAAGCTACCCTGGATGCCCCAATAACCCGCGGGGAAGTGGGAGTAATTTTTATGGTCGCGACCGGGAGCTACACTGGGCCGGGAGAAGCCACCGAAATCCGCGGTCTGAAAGACATAAGGGGGAACAAGGATGTCAGAGCCATGCGCAATGGGAGATAGGAACTAAAGAAGAGTCGCCCATGAGGGCACTTACAGACACAGAGAGGAGAGGAGAGGACGATCTTCACCACGCGCGGAGGAAGAAAATGGCGCCAAGCGAACCTGAGACGACCGCGACACGTAGCGCGCCAAGCCGGAACCACGCCCCTCCCCAGCGAGCGCGAAGCTCAGAAGGCGTCTTGCCAATGAGTGACAGTAAAGTCATAATGCCTGATGTAAATGGCGCTCGGAGCCTATACAGGCATGGCTGAGGTCTGTACTCGGGCTCTCCTGTGGCTCCCCGTCGGGGAATGAACCCGGTCTGCCATGACAGGCGGGGATACTGTATTGGACAGGCGCTCTAAGCCAGCGCAACCTAGGAAGAGCCACTAAGGCTAAGAAGAAGAAGGAAGGAAGAAGAAAGACGCAGAGGCGTCCGCAAAGCCGCCGCCGTACATGCGGTGCGAGCAGCAACAGCAACTAAGGGCGCTGCGGTTAACAGTAAGGTAAGAGCGCAGCTCTGATCCCCGTTCCCAGTAAAGCACAGCCAAGCCATAAGCGTGTAAGGATACACACAACCCCTCCCCCCCCCCTTTCTTATCCCCCTGGCTAAGGGGGGAACGAGGGAGGAAGGCGACCCGTTACATAGGGTCCACCGCTACATGGGGCGTGGGGCAATGATGCGGGAGGGGCAACCCCTGAAGGCTCACCATCAGCCTTGACCGCCTACCCTATGGTGGGGGATTGCGGTGGAGCGTGGCTCCGTAAGCACACATGGTGCTGCCTACCTTCACCCGACCAGCGCAGCCCAGCCTGGGAGGCATATCACACAGAGGAGGGGTGGAAATAGTTCCACAGGGCCGCAGGCTGTAATAGCCCCGCTCACCTGCGAGAAAGTGATACTTCATGTCTTCGCAGTCAGCACTGCAGAGAAATCTGGGGATTTGTGGGAGGTCCCTGGGTATACCGGGAGGAGCCTGTTTTTGCATGTCTGCAGTGAACAGCGCCATCTGGCGGAGGATTACCCACGTGTAAGTATTACGGTATATATGGAGCAGGACGTACTGTATACTTAGAATAGAGAGGCATTTCTCGTCCTTCGCAGTCAGACTGCTGAGAAATTCTGGGGATTTGTGGGAGGTCCCCGGGTATTTGAGGGGCTGGGAGGAGCCTATTTTCGATGTCTCTGCAGTCCAGCGCCATCTGGCGGAGTATAACCACTTGTAAGTATTATATTTGGAGTAGGACGTACTGTATACTAAGAATACACTTAAGCATCCCGCAGCACATGACCAAAAGGAATAAGCAACCCCCGAAGGGGACTCACGGACCAAGGAGACCGGACGTGCAGCACACACCGAAGATCGCCAAGCCACGCATGGTAAAGACTCAAAAACCGTTCACCACCGCAGCCCACGGAGGAAGAGGGGTCCCGGACACGCAGCAGCCACAAAATGGAGCGCCAGAACGAGAACCTCGCCCCCCCCCCCCCCCCCCCCCGAAGAGCGCGAACCAGCGCTCACGTGACCCGCACCGGCGCCATTACACTCAGAAAACGCCTCACAGCAGTAGTGGCGGAGCGGTGTACACAGCGGCGACAGAGGCGAAAACAACAGCGGCAAATAACCACCCGCCGCTATCCACCCCCCACGAACACCGGCCGGGGGGAGGAGAGCGGGCAGGCAGCGGCAGGAGCAGGGCCAGGGTGGGGGGGGGGGCGCGGAACGGGAGCCCCAGAAACAAGGGGAAAGAGGTAAAACAAGGTGAAATAAACCAGCAACACCAGTCCCCAAAACACCACTCACCCCCTCAATAGCTAAGGCAGATCACCACATCCCTCAGTAGGTTCACCATAAAGCCTATGGCCGCCCACCCTTTGTGTTACAGGGTCTGCGGCTTGGAGCAGCGCTCCTCGAGCACCTGACCCTAGTGCTCCTCTACCTTCACCCGATCCGTCAGCCGAGGCTGGGAGGCACAGAGGGTCCGGAAACGGGTGGAAATAGACCTGCCGGGCCGCAGGCTTGGTTGCCCCGCTCACCTGCGCAATATAGAGAGCCATCTTCTATCTTCGCAGTATCATTGCAGAGGAAACACTGGAGGTGTATTGGTGATCCTGTTTTTATAGGGTACCGGGAGGAGCCACAACTCTTCTGCAATACACTGCGCCACCTTGTGGCAGAATATCCCATACGTAAGGACTTCTGAAGCAAGCCGTGCCATGCAATAGGAAAAATAAAATTGTAATATTTTATACAAGCATCTCACATAACCATTTTTATTGCCACACCTCCAGCTCATCGGTGTCCTTGGGTTTTTCATCTGTGGTCTGCTTTATAAAATCAGGAATAAGGATTTCCAGTGTGGCCCGAGCTAAAAGGAAGATAAAATGTAAGTTACAATTTCAGAATGACTAAGCCTAATCACCTAAATATTAAAGCAGTTGCAAACCTATCGCCCCCCACCCAAGAAAGAAAAAGGGATTATAAGTTCCTATATGTGAAGGACGCAGCACACCTTTGTATAAGGCATCCTTCCATTAACTAATGATGAACAAAAGCGTAATGTTTTTTTTTTTGTCCCTCGGTCAGGTCGGGTTTCCTAAATGATGCTTGCACAGCTGAGCCAGCACCCCCCCAGCCATACTGAGCATGGGTGGACCACTTGCTGGCATGGATAAGCTTTCTGCTCATCTATGCAGTATGTAAAGGATTGCCTTCTCCCTCCTTATGCCCAGCAACAGAACTGCTTTCACGCCCCCGAATGCTGCACGCATCCCAGTATCAGTTGAACGAGTGACGCTGGGGCCATGCTGTAATTTCTCTGCCAGCTTGTACTGCGCTTTATAGCGCTTCCGCACAGACTGGCTGTACAGAGGCCAAAACTGCGAAGTGGGGCATGTCTAGAAAAGGTATTTCCACAAAATGTATTCAAATATAAAAACGGATAGCATAGTTTTTACAATAAGAGGACATTAGGTTAAACAGAAGGGTGTGGGATCACTTTAAACCAGGAACATTTTGTAAAATTTTTGGATCTTACCAGCTTTATTCTTTGCCAGTTTTTTGCTGCTTGCTGTTCCACTACCATACGTTACCCCATCAATAATAACAGAGGCTCCAAAAGGTTCACTTGAACTCTCTGCAAAATAGTTTTCCAAATACAGCTGTTCATACACTTTAAAATTACACAATAGAGATTTTATCAGACATTTATGGCATACGGGTTCAATCAGATTAATCCTTTCACTCTCTTAAAAAGGAAGCCCAACATGGTATCTGCAGACAGGGTATTATCGCAAACCATCATAAAGCCAAGCTTCTGCTGGTGTGATTAGACAAACGTTGTTTAATGCTTTTACAGCCTCATTTTTAACCCTTTCGCTGCCAGCCTACCTGCAGCTATTCTAAGTATGTCACACACCCCGCTTCAAGAAATTCATAACGTGTGGGTAATACTGACCTGTAGAGGGCGATATGCAGAGATGCCAGGAAAAAAAAAGAGAGCCCCTCCCGGTCCATAAATACCTGGGACCTCCCACTCATTACCCAGTCTTCATCTCTGCAGACGGCGAGCAAGTCAGAAGATGTGGTCTCCTCCTTGCACAGGAGGATTTCAGGTAGCCGGGATGACTCCCGGCCCTTTAGTTATCTATTTCCGCCTGGATCTTTTTTTTTTCTGTTACCTCATGCCTCCCAGCCTAGGCTGACGGTCCGGGTTAGGGTAGAAAAGCACCCTTGGTGCTTAAGAGCAAATGCTCTCCTGTGAGACCCTATATAAGAGGGTAGGCGGTCATCCGGGACGGTGACCCCGGTTTGGGATGCCCTGTCCCTTGACCATACACTTTGGGTGGTCCCCCCCTTTGGGTAATGCCCCTCTCTCTAGCGGGATAGCGGAGGGTAGGAGCAGGGCCCCTTATTCGGTGTTAGGTCCAAATTTTGTAATCATTAATTCTTAATAATGTTTTAATGTATTAATTTATTAAATTATCCTCCCAATAGTTATTAACTTATTTATTACTTCATAACAGCGTGTATTTCTCTGTCAAAACGGAGCTGTGGCCGCCATTTTTATGCAGGCTTTCTCCCTGAGGTAAAAGGGGCGGGCCGGGCTTTAGGCACGAGCCGCGGCCCCCACCCTTCTATTTGGCGCTGATGCGGCTTGGATTCTGAGCAAGGAGCGGAGCCGGGTCAAAGCCACGGCCCGCTCCCCTCCTTCTGTCTCTTCTGAGACCGGCGCCGCGGCCGCACATGGCTGCGGTGCCGGCCTTTTTGCATTGTCATGGCGGAGGGGAGCTTCTCCCCTCACGCTTTCACTCTTGGGGGCGGGGCCGGGCTTTCCAGCGCTGTGGCCCGCCCCTGTGTCACAGGCACCGCTGAGGTGCTTTTCTCTGTGCCTGTTTCCTCAGAAGGAGCTGGCCACGCCCCCCTTCTGTCCTCAGAGCTGCTCTTTACCTCACGGAGAGAGGAAGCTGTCTTCAGGACCACAGTGAGTGGCCCGGTGGGCCCCCCTTCTGTCCCATCCCCTATAATTATATATTTTTATGTCATATATATATATTTTATACTCCGCTTTTCTTATTCGCCTTTTTTATTATGTCTTTCAGATATAACCTACAGTGGTGTTAGGGGGTTTCTCCCGGTCCTAGGGTCCCTGGGTTCTTATCTGGCTTATTGCAAATCCTCCCACTTGGGACATTAAAGGGACATCCCGGGTTGCTTATATGCGTAATTCCCTCGGTCATTGCGACCAACTATAAGTTCACCTTATGGAGGCATCCCCGGATACTGGGCTCGGGGTCCCCTCGGGGCAATCCCGGAAGTGTATGGGGCATCCCTTACTGGCGATGATGTATATCTGTGTATACCATGCGCACAGCAGACTATTACACGGCAGTCCGGACCCCAGGCGTCTGGTTCAGCGCCGCCGGTCTCTCCTCCACCCCTCCCAGTTTGATCCGTGCCTAGTCTGACGTTGTCATGGGCGGGCAGTTGCAAATCGGAGATGTGTGCCCGATTGGCCAATCTTGAAAAATTATTCTCCAGCACGGTCACCAGAAAGGCTCCGGCTAAGAGAAGCACTTGTCGCCGTCTTCACTGGCGGCCGACTTGGATGATCTTGATAATCTGGACTGGTCTGATTACTCCCAACTTGAGGAAGGGGAGGTATATGAAGAATCAGATAATTCAGACGATCAGCAGTTTGTGGGTGCTGATACCGAGCAGGGCTTGGGGAGGTCTTCGGATATTCCTAATGTTCTGGCTCAGATGTTTGAGGTTTTGGCTATTTCTCCTCCTGAGGTGGTTCCACAGCAAAAGGGGGAATTTTTCGAAGAAAGCAAGCCGCGCTCGGAATTTCCTAACCAAAAGCATTTTGATGGGATTATTGCTAAGGAATGGGAGAGGCCTGCCCGGCTGCCAGGTGTCCATCAGGGTTGAGACCAAAAATATCCCTTTCCCTTGCATAAGGTTAAGCGTTGGGCATCCTCCCGAGGTGGATGCACAGATTCTGGGTTTATCCAACACTACTGTTTTAAATTCTCCTGATTGCTCCACGCTTAAAGATGGTGAGGATAAACGCATTGACCAAATGGCTTGTCATGGTTTTGCCAGTGTTGGGTCAGCCATGAGGCCGGTTTGTGCTCCAGTGGTGGTGGCTACCAGGTCGGTGGTCAGGGACCTGTTGACTTCTTCCGGGTTAGATCCGGATAGTGACGAGTTCCTTGGCCTTAAAAGGTGTGAATTGTTTTTGTCATTTGTACTAGCCGCACACTGATGATGTGTGGCAGAACGTCGGCTCTATTGGTGACTATTCGTGTTCGGTTTGGTTGCGCCAGTGGGCGGCTGATTTTGTGTCTAAAAAGTCGCTGACCGCTCTTCCCTTTGTGGGATTACGGTTCTTTGGTGAGAAGTTGGATTCAGTTGCCAAGGGTAGTAAGTGACCTCAACGCAAAAAACAGCGTTGTCCCTTTCGGGGGCGGGTTCCTTTGCTCCTTCCTTTGGTGGGGCTAGAGCTGGCAGAGGAATTGTTTTCCCCGCAGCCAGAGGAGATTCCTGGAACAGGGGCAGAGGACGTGCCCGCCCAGGATACAGCTGGGGCTCTAAGCTCAAACCCGCTGCCAAGCCAGCTCAGCAATGAGGGGGCGCCCTCACCCATGTGGGTGGGGGGACGGCTGCAACACTTCTCCCAGGTCTGGGACCGGGAGGTCTCGGACAGATGGATCCGGGAAGTGGTGACTTCCGGCTACAAGCTGGAGTTCGAGCTCCGGCCCCCTCCCAGATTCCTCAGGTCTCGGGTGCCTTCGGATCTTATGACCGCGCAGGAGCTCCAGGCGGCAGTAAAGAGTCTGTTGGATATGGCAGTTATTTGCCCAGTGCCCCCCTCAGACATGGGTCGGGGCTTTTATTCCAATCTGTTCACGGTGCCCAAGAAGGACAGCCCGGTTCGAGCCATTCTGGATCTAAAGATCCTCAACAGGGTCGTCCATCCGCGGAAATTTCGCATGGAAACGCTGCGTTCAGCTATCCATTCTCTTCGGCAGGGGGATTTTCTGACGTCCGTAGACATCAATGTTCTGGAATTGAGGGCCATCAGGATGGTTCTGTTTCGCTTGACTCATCAGTTGCAAGGATTGCCGGTTCAAGTCCGCTCGGACAATCGGACGGCGGTCGCCTACATCAATCACCAGGGAGGGACTCGCAGCAGGAGTGCCCTCAAGGAAGTGTCTTTGATTCTGGCCTGGGCGGAGACCCACGTCCTGTGCATTTCAGCAGTTTACATTCCAGGAGCGGAGAACACGGGAGGCGGACTCTGAGCAGGTTCTCAGCTCACCGGGGGGGAATGGTCTCTCAGCCCCAAAGTGTTCCGCTTGATTTGTCTCAGGTGGGGGTCCCCGGTGGTGGACCTCTTTGCCTCTCGTCACAATCACAAACTTCCGACATTTGTGTCTCTCTCACGGGATCCACTGGCTCTGGCAGTGGATGCCATGTCTCTGAACTGGAGGGATCTGGGGTTTCTGTATCTGTTCCCTCCGTTTCCCTTGGTGGCCAGAGTGTTGCGCAAGCTGGCCCTGGAGGGGCTCCAAGGTGGCCAAGACAGGTTTGGTTCGTAGATGTGGTAAGGTTAGCAGAGGATCAGTTAGTTCTGCCCCTGCTGCCGGATCTGCTCACCCAGGGTCAACTACGTTATCCCAATTTACCAACGCTGGCTTTGACGGCGTGGCTGCTGAAACCTCCATCTTGAAGGAGGAAGGTCTTTCCGATGCCGTGATGCGAACTCTCATTAGTGCTAGGAAGCGGTCTTCCTCTAATATCTACTATAGGACTTGGAGGTCTTATATTGATTGGTGTGAGATCAGGGCGTTGCCTTGTAGGGAATTTTCCATCTCGAAAATCCTGGAGTTTCTTCAACATGGTCTGGACCTGGGGCTCCAGCTTAGTACTCTGAAGGGGCAGGTTTCTGCGCTGGCGGTGTTCTTTCAAAGGTCATTTGCCCTACATCCTTTGGTTAAGACTTTTTTCCAGGGAGTCACGCACGTGCGGCCTCCTAGAGAACCTTTGCTCCCTGTCTGGGATTTGAATTTGGTTCTGTCTGCTCTTCAGGATTCTCCTTTTGAGCCCTTGAATGATATTGCCTTGTCTTTACTTACGCAGAAGGTGGCCTTTTTGGTAGCCATCACTTCGGTTAGGCGCGTCTCTGAGTTGGCGGCTTTGTTCATTCAAGCCCCGTACTTTGAGGGGCATCAGGACAAGGTGGTTTTTCGTTTCAAGTCCGAATTCCTTCCTAAGGTTGTTTCTGCCTTTCACCTAAACCAAGACTTTGTTCTGCCCTCTCTGTGTCCTAATCCCAGCAATGACAAGAAGAGGGCCCTGCATTCTTTGGATGTGGTTCGTATTGTGAAGTATTATTTGGAGGTAACGTCTTCCTTTCGTAAGACGGATGCCTTTTTTCTGGTGCCCTCCGGGCCCCGAAAAGGCTTGGCGCCTGCCAAGTCTTCCATTAGTAAATGGATCCATCAGACCATAGTTGGGGCCTATTCTGTCAAAGGGAAGGTACCCCCTTTTCGTGTTACTGCTCATTCTACTCGTGCGGTTGGGGCGTCCTGGGCTTTTCAGCACCAGGCCTCTGTTGAGCAAGTTTGTAAGGCTGCTACTTGGTCTTCTGTTCACACTTTTTCCAAGTTTTACAAGGTTGATGTTCGGGCCTCAGCGGATGCGGTGTTTGGCCGCAAAGTTCTGCAAGCTGCAGTGGTTTAAGTTGTGCCTTGTTGCCTTGTTTTGGAACCCCACCCTTTATGGACATTGCTGTTGGATGTCCCACACGTTATGAATTTCTTGAAGCGGGGTGTGTGACATACTTAGAATAATACCATTTTGTGAATACTCACCTGTAAAATGGGTATTAAGTATGTCACACACCCCGCTTCACCCTGCCCTTTTGTATTCTGGATCCTGAACTTTGCGTTGTTATGCTTTGTGTTGGGCTCTTCCTGGTCCCTTACCTTACTGCTGTTCTTATACTGGGTAATGAGTGGGAGGTCCCAGGTATTTATGGACCGGGAGGGGCTCTCTTTTTTCCTGGCATCTCTGCATATCGCCCTCTACAGGTCAGTATTACCCACACGTTATGAATTTCTTGAAGCGGGGTGTGTGACATACTTATAATACCCATTTTACAGGTAAGTATTCACAAAATGGTATTTTTGTCGCCCTCTGTTGCCAGACCATGTTTCACTATTTTGCGCTACACATGTTCAACTGTGATTTTTGAAAGGATTTCCAGGGTTTTCCCAGGAAAATGATATATTGTTTTTTTCAAGAGAGTCTGGGCTTCAACGTGAAATCTCGTTTGGCCTTTTTTTAGTGTATTCTCAATACTTTTTGGTGAAATATGTCCAAAAAAAAAAATCTATTTTTTGCAATTTGTAGTGTTTTTTTGTAATAAAAAATGTAAGTTTGTCAATAAAATTTTATTGCGCGCGAAACCCCAATTTCTCCCAGTCACAGCGGTACCACATATGTATTGACACCCTTTCCTGCCCAGGAGACTCCCCCAAACTGAAACAGAGCTTCTCAGACTTTCAGATAAAATACAACTGCGCTATGCGCACCTTGCAGTTTTTCTAGAAAAACAAACCATTTACATTTAAAATACCCCCCCACAAAAATATTCTCTGGAAGTACAAACCTCAAGCTTTCTAGGCGTACCAAGCTTGTTTATGTGGGCTTAGTTTTCTGGAAGTAGTCCCTCAATGTATTCTTTGGTTGCAAAAAGTTTCCCTAAAAAAGAATAAAAAGGAAGAATCAAGCCACATTTTCCTAAATAAAACTATATGCAAACAAGAAAAAACAAGTAAAATCTCAAAAAGCCCCGAGCAGAACGATACCCAACATGCATAGGTACTGTCAAGGGAAAAGTTGGCACACACCCCAAAGTAAAGCATGCGTATAACAGTAATTTTACTTGAAAATGTCAGCTCTGCAGACAAAAGGCGCACCTTGCAATTTTTCAACCAAAACAACCCTTTACATTTGGAATATCCCCTATAAACCATATATTCCCTGAAAGTACACATGTTAAGCTTTCTAAGAGTACCCAGCTTGTTGTAGTAGGCTCACCTTTCTGGAAGCAATCCCTCAAAGAATTCTTAGGTTGCACAGGGTTTCCCTAAAAAAAAATGAATAAAAAAAACTGAATAAATAACATGTTTTCCTAAAATATAAATATGCAAACAAGAAAAAACAAGCTAAATCTGAAAGAGCAAGGTTCCCCAAGCAGAACAATACCCAACATGCATAGGTACTATTAACCCTTTTAATTGCCTGGGGGCGGGGCTAGAAGACCCATTCCAGGAAGTGGGGGGGGGGCAATTTCTGCCCTCTCCTCACCACGGAAGAGGCTGGGGGGGGGGGGGCGATCGGAGGCCCCCCAGTGAAGAGGACACCCATCGGGAGACAACAGCGAGGCCTCAGGTAAGTAAATGTCATTTTGATTTTTTCTTTTTTTTTTTTTTACAGTTAGCAGCTGCTGCTGCCGAAGCGGGGGGGGGGGGGCTATTCCGGGGGATCGGATGGCACCAAATTAAAGGGGAGACCCGGCCGGATCCAACGAGGGGTCAGGTGAGTATTTTTGATTTTTATTTTTTTTACTAGCAGGGGGGAAAGTCAGGCACGTAGATTCTACGAGCTTGCCACTTAAGTGGAGTGGAAGCAAGCACGTAGAATCTACGGCACTGAAAGGGTTAAAAAGGTTTTTAACTTCCCAGCTGAAGTATAGCGCTGAGATGACATGAGGGTAAGCGCTGGATTAGGCTGGGGATATGGTGTGGGTGCAGTAACCCTTTAAAGCAAGCCAGCTCGGCCTGCAAACAAAAACACCCCTAGGTCAATCTATGCCCATTTGACTAATTTATAGCTGGTAAAGTTATTATATAAAAGGCATTTGATCTACCGTGTTTCCCCGATAGTAAGACACCGTCTTACTTTCTTTTTATCCCCAAAAGCCCCACTATGTCTTACTTTCGGGGTATGTCTTATATTAGAAAAAAATTGTCGAATTTTTTGTTTTAACCATAAAATTAACATTTATTATCATGACCTGGGGGGTTTCACACAGTGGGGCATCCCGATTTTAGATGCCCCAGGGGGGAGGGAATGGATCAGCCCGGGAGTCTTATAGATTCCTGGGCCGATCCAGCTGGGTTTTGGTCCACTTTAAAAAAAAAAAATCAACTGGATGGGTGAGCCCCCCTTGGTCCAATGTCAAGATCAGACCCCTAATCCCCATTCATGCAAACGCACACACTCACACAGACACACACTCTCTCACACATACCGTAGACACACTCACAGAGGCACACACACTCGAGGCACACACACAGACAGACAGTCACACACACAGACAGACAGACAGTCACACACACAGACAGACAGACAGTCACACACACAGACAGACAGACAGTCACACACACAGACAGACAGACAGTCACACACACAGACAGACAGACAGTCACACACACAGACAGACAGACAGTCACACACACAGACAGACAGTCACACACACAGACAGACAGTCACACACACAGACAGACAGTCACACACACACACACAGACAGTCACACACACAGACAGACAGTCACACACACACACACAGACAGTCACACACACACACAGACAGTCACACACACACACAGACAGTCACACACACACACAGACAGTCACACACACACACAGACAGTCACACACACACACAGACAGTCACACACACACACAGACAGTCACACACACACACAGACAGTCACACACACACACAGACAGTCACACACACACACAGACAGTCACACACACACACAGACAGTCACACACACACACAGACAGTCACACACACAGACAGTCACACACACAGACAGTCACACACACAGACAGACAGTCACAGACACACACACTCACCGGAACATCTGAGACGCGGCTGCTGCGGGTGGCAGAGCCTCCGAGGCGGGGTGGGCTGCGGGCGCCGGAGCTGCGTTGCCTGGGCGGAAGAGGCAGGGCTGGGATCCTCCGAGGCGGGGAGGGGGGGCTGTGGGCTCCGAAGCTGCCTCACTAGGGCGGAAGGGGCGGGCCGGGATTATCAGAGGAGAGTGTGCGGGCGCCGGAGCTATCGAGCCCGGGGGGGGGGGGCGAGGGGAAGTGCCGCCGGAGCCGCCTGGGCTGCTTTCATGGACAGCCGCCCTACTGCCAGCTGACGGCCCTGGGTAAGACATATGTCTTACTTTCAGGGTACGGCTTATATCAGCCGACCCCTCTGAAACCCCCGATACGTCTTACTATCGGGGGTGTCATACTATCGGGGAAACACGGTACTTTAGTGTACTATCCATAACTACTTCCTCTGTCATAGAGAGTTCCATAGTCTCCCTGCTCTTGCGGTAAAGAATCCCAGCCAGTGTCGGATAACATAGCAATTATATAATTGCATTCCAGGAAGATCCTAGTACTTGCTATGAATAAATATTTCTGAAGTTACTTGATCGACCCTCCAAAAAAAAAAAAAAAAAAAAAAAAAATAGCCCCCCCCCTTCTAATTTTTTTTAGTTGTCTGCCATTTGGACATGCTCAAGCTCAGCCATGTCCTCAGGGCCATAAACTGTACACAATAATTTAAGTGGCCAGTATCAGGCCGGTATGCATGCCCCTCATGGTGCACACCATGACCCAGTTTGCCTTGGCAGCTGCTGCCTGGCATTGGTCACTACAGATCTTTTTCCATTGTAGTTTCTACAATGTAATATCCCATGTAATCATGTCAGGATTTGCCTGCCAGTCTGCAGGCTTAATGTGGCAGGGCAATGTCATTTCATCACCTAAGACAACAACGCGCTTCTCTTGGCCTTGCTCAAGGCTCAGTGCAAGACACCCTCATGTAGTCTTGCCATGCGCTCCCTGCTGCCAAGAAACAAGGGAACCTGCTTCCATATGACCAAAAGCAGAGCCCTGTAGCAAGGCCAGGGGAGAAGCATGGCATCATAGCCGGCAGGCTAAAGCTAGGCAACAGGAGCCAGTAGGATTTTGTTGGATCAAACATTTTTTTGGGCAGCCTAGACCAGGACTGCCTTTAACGGAGAGAATTTGAACGATATATTCTTAAAGGTTAATTACTTACCACATTCAAAAAAATTGTAAACAGGACGAACTTTCAGGACACGCTGCATATATTCGTGAAGGATGCAGACTTCCGACTTCCCATTGGGATTAATAACAAACTCTGTCAGAAAAATATAAACAGGTCAGTAATATAAATATAAACAGGTCAGTAATGAGATAAACCTTCACAATAAAAATCAATGGTGGGCATAGTGAAAATGTCAAACTGTTTAAATTCAAACTCTTGAATTAAAAACACTCATTTTTATAGCGGACCTCCAGTCAAAAAAAACAAAAAAAAACAAACTAGTTAGCATTGCAGGTAACAATATTCTCAACAGTCCACCAGGACAGCTTGAGACAACTTCACAAGGAACACAAAACAGGGTACTAAAGTCCCGCCCCCTCCCCTCAAGGTTTTGAGCAAGCATACAGGAATAACCAAGATAGACAGAAAAGAGTGAGCACCCGCAGGAGTTAGAAAAAATACAATTCTGTGATTACTCACCTGTAGAATTGGTATTATGAGTATACAGTACGTCCTGCTCCAGATACAATACTTCCTATCGGGTAATACTCCGCCAGATGGTGCTGGACTGCAGAGACATCAAAAACAGGCTCCTCCCGGCCCCTCAAATACCCAGGGACCTCCCACAAATCCCCAGCATTGAAAAGCAGTTAACGAGAAGCCGGGAGAATTAAAAACAATGATAAATCACCATACAGGGGATCCAAGATAAAGCAAAACCAAGGGAGGGGTGGAGCAGGACGTACTGTATACTCATAATACCAATTCTACAGGTGATTAATCACAGAATTGTATTATTCTTAGTATACAGTACGTCCTGCTCCAGATACAATACTTACTATGGGGACATCCAATAGCAGTGTCCATAAAGTAGGGTGGGATCCCCAAAAAAGGTAACAGCAGACAGTTTAAACCACTGCCGCCTGCAGAACCTTGTGGCCAAGAACAGCATCAGCTGAGGCCCTAACATCAACCTTGTAAAACTTTGAAAAGGTATGAACAGAAGACCAAGTAGCGGCCTTGCAAACTTGTTCAACAGAGGCCTGGTGCTGAAAAGCCCAAGAAGCACCAATAGCACGAGTAGAATGAGCAGTAAGGCGGAAGGGAGGATTCTTCCCCTTAGCAGAATAGGCCTGAATCACAGCCTGATGGATCCATTTGCTGATAGTAGACTTGGCAGGAGCCAAACCCTTCCTAGGACCAGAAGGGACCACAAAAAGAGCATCAGTCTTTCTGAAAGGTGTAGTAGCCATCAGATAGTACTTCAGACACCTAACCACATCCAAAGAATGCAAAACCCTCTTAGCATTACTAGGATTAGGGCACAATAAAGGAAGAACAATGTCCTGATTCAAATGAAAGGCAGACACTACCTTAGGCAGAAAGTCTGGCTTGAAGCGAAACACCACCTTGTCCTGGTGTCTCTCATAGTAGGGGGGCTGAATGGAAAGCGCCGCCAACTCAGATACACGCCTAACAGAAGTGATATCCACCAGAAAGACAACCTTAAGAGTAAGAATGGCCAGGGTAGCATCCTGCACAGGTTCAAAGGGAGCACCCTGTATGGCTGACAAAACCAAGTTCAAATCCCAAACAGGCACCGTAGACTTACGAGGGGGACGCACATGAGTGACCCCCTGGAAAAAAAAGTCCTGATCAGAGGATGCTGAGCAAAGGACTTCTGGAAGAAAACAGCCAGGGCAGAGACCTGCCCCTTTAGAGTGCTAAGTTGGAGCCCCATCTCCAACCCATGCTGCAGGAACTCCAGGATCCTGGGAATAGAAAACACACGACAGGGAGGAGACTTAGACTCACACCAGTCAATGTAGGCATTCCACACCCTATAGTAAATGGAAGAAGAAGACTTCTTCCTAGCCTTTACCATGGTATCAACAACAGAGGCAGACAGCCCCTTCTCCATCAAGATGGAGGTTTCAGCAGTCAGGCCGTCAAAGCCAGAGTTTGTAAATGGGGATGGCGTAGGGAGCCCTGAGTGAGCAGGTCTGGCACCATGGGCAGAGAGTACTGATCTACTGCCAGCTGCACCACGTCTGCAAATCACTCTTCTTGGCCACCTGGGGGCCACCAGAATTGCTGGCACTCCCTCCAGAACAATCTTGCGCAGAACCCTGCCCAGCAGGGGGAATGGAGGGAAGACATACCTAAAAGTCCTGCCATGACATTGCTAGAGCATCCATGGTCAAGGCCAGAGGATCCTGGGACAGGGAGACAAAGGCCGGTAGCTTATGATTGTGACGGGACGCAAACAGATCCACATCTGGTTGGCCCCAACGGTTACACAGGGATTGGAACACCCTGCTGCATAGGGACCATTCTTCCTGGCGAGAGGTCCCCCTGCTCAGAGAGTCTGCCAGGAGATTTTCCACCCCTGGGATGTACACAGCTGATATGCAGGGAACATTGGCCTCCGCCTAGGTCAGGATCAGACACACTTCCCGGAGGGACCTCTTGCTCCAGGTCCCTCCCCGATGATTGATGTAGGCAACTGCGGTCTGGTTGTCAGAGCGCACCTGAACAGGCAGGCCCCCAAGGTGAGGGGTCAACTGAGCCAGAACTAACCTGATCGCCCGCAGTTCCAAGACATTGATAGGCGTGTGGGCCTCCTGAGGGCCCCACCTCCCCTGGAACCGCAGGGACTTCCAGAACCCCCCCCAACCTGACTGGCATCCGTGGTGACCATCTCCCAGGAGGGGGCAAGAAAGGATCTGCCCCCCCATCAGGTTCCTTGAGTCCATCCACCACGATAGGGACCTCCTGACCAGGGGGGAAAGCACACAGACCCTGTCCAGGGACGCCGGATCCTTGTCCCACACTGACAAGAGGTGAAGTTGCAGAGGCCTCAAGTGGAATTGAGCATAAGGGACCGCCTCGAAGCACGCCACCATCAGGCCCCCCAGCTGCATCCCCTGCCTGATGGAGGGATGACAACAAGATAGCAGGGACTGGGCCTGTGCAATCAGACTGTCCACCTTCTGTTGAGGAAGGAAAATCCTTGCCTGAACTGTATCCAGAATCATTCCTAGGAATGGAGTCACCAAGGAGGGGGACTTGGGGTGGTTGATCACCCATCCAAATTACTCCAGGGTGGACACCACCAGCTGAGTATCCAATTCTGCCTGATGCAGAGATTGGGAGGTGATGAGAATTTTGTCCAGATATGGTAGCATGCGGACGCCCTGATACCTGAGCAGAGACATCACGCCAGCCTGCACCTTGGTGAACACCCTGGGAGCTGAAGTGAGACCAAAGGGGCAAAGCCACAAACTGTTAGTGTTGATCCCCCAGAGCGAACCTGAGGAACCTTTGATGACCTGGAAATACAGGAATATGAAGGTAAGCATCCTTGATGTCCACAGAAGACATGAAATCCCCTGGGCGCAGGGAACTGATGGCAGAGCGCAGAGTTTCCATGCGAAAGCGCTTGCTCCTGACAAATTAGTTGAGGATCTTCAAGTCCAAGATGGGCCTGACTGACCCATCTTTTTTGGGCACTGTGAAGAGGTTGGAATAGAAGCCCTTGCCCTTTTCTCTTAAAGGGACCTTGCAGATGACCCCCAGCTCCAGGAGGCCTTGCACTGCCTGCACTAGCTCCTGAGCTAACACAGGGTCCTGAGGAATCCAGGATCTGATGAATCTTAGGGGCGGCCAGGCAGCAAACTATCTTGTAACCGGAGGACACTATCTCCTGAATCCACTGGTCTGAGACATGAAGCCTCCAGACTTGAGTGAAGTGCTGAAGCAGTCCCCCCACCCGGATGGGTGAGGGCACCCCATCATGCCTGAGGGGGCTTGGGAGAGGATTTAGCCTTGGGGCCCCAGGAGGAACCAGGACGTCCACGTCCTCTGCCCCTACCCCAGAAATCTCCCCGGCCCCAGTAAAGGAAACCCCCCCCCCTCCCTTGTCTAGCACCACGGCAGGGGGAGGAGAAGGAGCCCTGACCACGAAAGGGCAGAGACTGCCGCCTGCGCTGGGGTAACCTACCTCCCTTAGCAAAAAGGTCCAGGAGACCCCCAAACAGGCATAGTCCTTTGAAGGGAAAACCAGTGAGGGCCTTCTTGGCGGCGTTGTCAGCAGCCCACTGGCGTAGCCAAACCGAGCGGCGTATAGCCACCACAAGGGCAGATGTCCTGGTACACATTCTAATGGTGTCATCCAAGGCAGAATTCACAAAAACATCACAACTGGAGAGTGCATTAAACCCCTCACAAGGCAAATCAGGGGCACTATCAAGCATATTTCTGAGCAGGGTCCTAATGGCCACAGCAGTAATGGCCAAGGTACAGACCGGGCCATCCCCACACATGCAAAGGCATAGGAGGCCAGCTGGTCAATGTGCCGGTCCTCAGCATCCCGCAGGGTAGTAGAGTCAGGGGAGTGCATAAGAGAGGTGTTAGAAAACCCTAGGACCGGGGCATCCACTTCAGGAGGGGATGACCAACACTTTACCACATCAGCAGGAAAGGGATACTTCCTATCCCAACTCTTAGGTACACCGGGAAGTCTACTGGGGCGTCCCCATTCCTTGAGCACAAGGTTATTGAAATGTGCTTGCTCAGGAAATTCCAAACATGACTTAGAGGTATGGAAAAGCTCCCCCCTTTGCCTGGGAGCCGCAACAGGGGGAGAAATGGACAGAACCTCAAAAATCTGGGTAAGCAATCTGTCAGTATCATCCGGGGCCCAGGAGCCAGAGCCAGAATCGTCATGACCCCTGGGCCTCTCATCAGATGACCCTGAGTCAGAGAATAGCTCCCCCTCGTCCGAGGGGTTTAGCCACAAAGATGCCAAAACTCATCAGTTTCCATAGGGAAAAGAGTGACATTAGGCGTTAAGTGCCGCTTTTTAGCAGGGGCTTTACGCGCCAAGGTATTAGCAATCAACTTCTCAACAGTAAGGAAGTGGGAGTAATTACACTAGGCCACACAAGTTAATAATAATATAATAGAGGGCCGGGAGAAGCCAATGGGTTTGCCCGCCTGAAAGACATAATAAAAGAGGGCCATAAGAAGACAGTAATAAAAAGGTGGTAATAAGGCCGCCCACGAGGGCACTTACGGACTGCGGTAGGTAGATGGTACGTCACGCATAAACCGGGGGGCGGGCTGGCACCAGCAATGACACGGAACGCGCCCCCCCCCCCCCCCCCCCCGAAGAGCGCAAAGCCAACATGTGACAAGCAGCCAATGACGGCTCACCGGCGCCTGAGGTAACGCCGCCACCAAGCGCGGAACATAGTGACAAAAAGGCACGCGGCGGCAATCTTAAATACAGACATAGTAAAGCAAGACACGTACAACATATGCACACACAGACCCCCCCCCCCCCCTTTCCCCCTGAAGGCTACAAGGAGAATGAGGGAGGACAACGGCCACTTAAAATAGGGCCCACCGATAGGCAGGGGCAAGGGGCAATAGTCCGGGAGGGGCATCCCATAGAGGCTCACCATAAGCCTAAACCGCCTACCCTTTGGTGGGGGATTGCGGTGGAGCAGCGCTCCTAAGCACCTAACAGCGGTGCTGCCTACCATCACCCGACCAGCGCAGCCAAGGCTGGGAGGCATATTACTAGTGGAACGGGTGGGAATAGTCCTACAGGGCCGCAGGCTAATAGCCCCACTCACCTGCGAGTAGAGAGACATTTCTCGTCCTTCGCAGTCCAGACTGCAGAGAAAATCTGGGGATTTGTGGGAGGTCCCTGGGTATTTGAAGAGCCGGCAAGAGCCTGTTTTCGATGTCTCTGCAGTCCAGCGCCATCTGGCGGAGTATTACCCGATAGTAAGTATTGTATCTGGAGCAGGACGTACTGTATACTAAGAATAGGTAAATATTTGTTGTGTTGGTCTGGTTAAGTCATTTTTGAATGTTGGTCCACTTTAAGGGCGAGGTCTAGGACTATTGGAAATACCATTACTGTAGCACCTTCAATTTTTTGTTGGTCATGGCCCCACAAGTCCACTTTACAATGCTTCAGGAAGGTGTGTGGTGATTATCAGGTGGCGGCTTTGCAGATTAATCCCAATATTATTATTAGGGATACTCTGGGGCTTTCTAATAGTGCCAGAACTTCTGCCTCTAGCTTTTTCTGGGTGCTGTCTATGATGAACCCCAGTAACTTGCATTGCTGAGAGGGTTCCAAATGTAACTTTTCCAGGTTTATGACCCATCTCAGACACTTTAGCATTGTCAATTTTTTTTTTACTAGGTCTGCCAACAATGCCGCTGTGGACTTGTTTAGGATCAATAGATAGTCCAGATAAGGAATCACAAGTATTCCTTGTTGTTTGAGACAGGCCATGGGCTCCACCAGTATCTTTGTAAATATTCTTGGGGAAGAGGAGAGGCCGAACAGAAACGCCCTGTACTGTAGGTAAAGCATATTCTGTTCTAGCTGTACTGCAAATCTCTGTAAATCTAGCGTGACCATCAGGGCCTCTTCCATTAGTATTCTCCTTACAGAGTAAATGGATTCCATTCTGAACTTTTTGTATCTGATGAATCTGATGAAACATGGAAGTAAAACCCCTCCAAAACAAAGATTGGAGGTACTACTTCTATCTGTCTTTCCAAGCAG
This sequence comes from Gastrophryne carolinensis, assembly GCA_027917425.1. Taxonomy (NCBI): domain Eukaryota; kingdom Metazoa; phylum Chordata; class Amphibia; order Anura; family Microhylidae; genus Gastrophryne; species Gastrophryne carolinensis. Next base: position 476,146,971 of record CM051234.1, on the reverse strand, counting down.
GTATAAACTTGGAAAGTCTTCCCCCCACTGGTAGTTGTCAGTATTGCTGCTTGGGCCCCTCGGGAGGTTTGCTAACAAGTGAGTACTTCCTTTGGGGTCTAGGCAGATTCCAAAGTTTTTTCACATCTGGCTGTCAAGACTGCTTGCTGCTCTCGTCTTACTAACAGGGCGAGAATTTTCGCAGGGAGTTCTCACCAAACAGGCGACCCTCCTGAAATGGATTCCCACACAGTTTAGTCTTAGACCCACTGTCACCAGACCAAGCCTTTAACCAAATTGCCCTGCGGCCACATGCCACCAAGGCAAAAGTTTTGGCCAAATTTCTGATAATTTTCTGAGCAGCATTAGGTAGGAATGAAAGAGCTCTATAAAAAGAGCCAGAAGTGCATCAACAAGGTCCTGAGCAGGTACCTTAATATTCATGTGGGACTTAAGGGTGTCTACCCACGTGGTCATGCTTCTCAAGACATCAGAAGCCATAGCAGGTTTAGAACCAAAGAGTGTAGCATCCCATGCCTTGGCATGCATATTATCCTCCGCTTTTTAAGAGTCAGTTTATTTCTAAAATAAACTTAACATGATATAGACTATTATAAATACCTGCCCCCTGAACAACTTAAACTGACAATGCCCTATTTGCAGTCCTACCGCCTGTTGGCGTTTTACGACATGGCTGCTGCTCCTCGCTCCTCTGCCGCTCTGCTCAGCCCAGGGTCCTCCAGGGTCTCGGTCTTGGCTGCTGCGCCAGCCTGTTTTCTATTACAGCTTGCTACTTGTGCTGGGATGGAGGAGAACAAGCTGCTTATTCTCTGCGTATTAAAGTTAATATACTTAGTTAAGTAAAATTTAACGGTGCACCTTCACAAATAAGGCAGGATTTAAAGTGACAGTAGCACAACTAGTGCTAAATATAAAGACTATGGGGGGAATAGTCCTGGGTGTAACCGGATCCCAAAGGAATTTCCCTGGAATGTGTCCAGTACAGCCGACTAGCTCCAAACTCCGGCAGGTACAAATTAATAAACTAAAAAACGAACTGTCCGAAGTCTAACAACAGGAATTCTGTCCCAAGGTTTCCCAGGGAGGAAACACAAGGAACTGAGGTGGGGAGGAAGGGGTGGGGCTTTTAATCTCTGTTCCTGTTTTGTGTTTCCTCCCAGGGGGTGGAGCATAATAACTCCATGTGGTCAAGCTGAAGGATTACTTGGAAAAATAAATTAACAAAATAAATGAATGATGAAAGACGGCCCCCAGTTACTGGAGAGGAGGAGAGGAAACACAATATCGAGGACTGGGAGGGTGGGGGGTGGGAAGGGATGGGGCTTTTAACCCTTCTATTGCCAGCCACGTAAATTTTACATGGCTGCCTCTTCAACCGTTAAACGCCAGCCACGTAAAATTTACGTGCCCGACTTTCCCCAGTAATAACATAAAAAGTAAAAAAAAAAAAAAAAAAAAAAAAAAAAAAAAAAGACACTTACCTGACCCCTCGTTCGATCCGGCCGGGTCTCCTCTTCAGCCAGAGGGGCTCCGAACGCACATCGGGGCTCCTCCGGGTGCAGGGGAGTGCCCAAAATAGGGTCCCCCCCCCCCCCCCCCCCCCGGTTTCCTGCAAAAAAAAAAAAAAAGTTACCTACCTATGTCCCCGCTGGCTCCTGCAGTCTCTCCTCTTCACCCCCCCCGCTCTTCCGTCTTCTGGAGGGGGCATAACAACCCTCCTCCGCAGCTTCCGATGGCGGCCGCCATCTTAGATTCTGGCCCGCACGATGACGTCACCGCTGGGTGTCTTCGGGGCACCCGGCGGTTCAGCTGTCAGATGCCGGTGATGGCTGGACAGAGGAGGGAGGTAGGCGATCATCCAATCGCCTGCCTCCCCCCTCCTCTGCCCAGCAGTCACCTGCATATGATCGCCGCGGGACACAGGAAATGCAGATCGGAGGTGAGTAAAGTAAAAAAATTTTTTTTTTTAAATAGAGTTATTTGAAAAAAGTGTGTGTTTTTTTTTTTTTACTTTTAACCCTTTGTGAACTGGTAAGGGGTCCATGTGACCCCTATACCAGTTCACAGGGCTCGGGGATCTGGCAAGTCACCTGCGGCTAGCGGGTGACTTGCCATTAACCCCTGGCCCCCCAAATTACCTGCCTCCCCAAAGCCCGGGGGGGGGGGGGCAGAAGAGCCGTGGCCCTAGGCTACGACGGCTTATAGCCGGCAGGGCCAGGGGCCACTAAAGCTGGCCCCTGCTCCCTGTTCTACAAGCCCCCATAGCTGGTTATTTTTAAAGTGTGTCTGTGTGTTTTTTTTTTTTTACTTTTAACCCTTTGTGAACTGGTAAGGGATCTATGAGACCCCTTATACCAGTTCACAAGGCTCGGGGGTCTGGCAAGTCACCTGCGGCTAGTGGGTGACTTGCCATTAACCCCGAGACCCCCCCATTACCTGCCTCCCAAAAAACCTTAAAATTCCCCCAAGAAATAGTGTTCCCCCCCCCCCCATGAAGGGGGACCCCACACCAATTTTTTTTTATTTAACCCTTTATTATGTGGATAGTAGTTGTATTTTATTTGTAAATGTTATAAAGTGCTCTTTTCAGTTTAGGGGATCACCTGGACAGGAACGGGGGGCTACTGATACATATGTGGTATCATTGTAATCGGGAGAAATGGGGCTCTCACATGCAATATGGTTTTCTTTAATAAAATAAATGCTTTTGTTAAAATAAAGGAGACAATTTAAAAAATATATATTTTTTTAAATTTTTTTTTATTACTTATTTAAAAATATTAAAAAAAGTAGAAAAAATACAAACGTTGAAAATGAAAAAACATTGAAATGTTGAAGCATAAACAAACTCTGCCACCAAAAGAAAATATGCCATTTTCTTGGAAATTCCTGCAAAAATCACAGTTAAACATCACGCAAAATGGTGAAAAATATCCTGTCAGCAGAGGGTGACAAAATCTCAAGTAGACTGGCAGTCAAAAGGTTACAGGTACCTATGCATGTTGGGTATTGTTCTGCTCGGGGGACCTTGCGCTTTCAGATTTAGCTTGTTTTTTCTTATTTGCATATTCATATTTTAGGAAAAGGCGCTTTTTATTCTGCTATTTTATACATTTGTTTGTGAAACCCTGTGCAACCTAAGAATTATTCGAGATATTACTTCCAGAAAGATGAGCCCACTACAACAATCTGGGTACGCTTAGAAAGCTTAACATGTGTACTTTCAGGGAATATATGGTTTATGGGGGATATTCCAAGTGTAAAGGGTTGGTTTGGTAGAAAAAGCACAAGGTGCGCACTTTGTCTGCAGAGCTGAAATTTTGTGAGATACTCACCTGTAAAATGGGTATTATAAGTATGTCACACACCCCGCTTCAAGATATCCATAACATGTGGGTAATACTGACCTGAAGGGGCGTTCCTGCAGAGATGATAGCAAAAAAGAAAGCCCCTCCCTGATCCATAAATACCTGGGACCTCCCACTCATCACCCAGTATATAGAAGCAGTAAGGTAAGGGACCAGGAAGAGGCAAATATCAATCAAAATAACGCAAAGTTCACAATATAAAGGATCCCGAATACAAGAAGGGCGGGTGAAGCGGGGTGTGTGACATACTTATAATACCCATTTTACAGGTGAGTATCTCACAAAATGGTATTATTCTAAGTATGTCACACACCCCGCTTCAAGATATCCATAACATGTGGGACATCCAATAGCAGTGTCCATAAAAAGGGCGGGGATCCAAAACAAGGCAACAATGCACAACTTAAACCACAACAGCTTGCAGAACTTTGCGGCCAAAAACAGCATCCGCTGAGGCCCGAACATCAACCTTGTAAAACTTGGAAAAAGTGTGAACAGAGGACCAAGTAGCGGCCTTACAAACTTGCTCAACAGAGGCCTGGTGCTGGAAAGCCCAGGACACTCCAACCGCACGAGTAGAATGAGCAGTAACACGAAAAGGGGGACTCCTCCCCTTGGCAGAATAGGCCCCAATGATGGCCTGACGAATCCATTTACTAATGGAAGATTTGGCAGGAGCCAAACCTTTCCTAGGCCCAAAGGGCACCACAAAAAAAGCATCAGTCTTACGAAAGGAAGACGTAACCACCAGATAATATTTCACAACACGGACTACATCCAAGGAATGCAGCGCCCTTTCCTTGTCGTTGCTGGGATTAGGACATAGAGAAGGCAGAACAATGTCCTGATTCAGATGAAAGGCAGAGACCACCTTAGGAAGAAAATCCGGCTTGAAACGAAAGACAACCTTGTCCTGATGCCTTTCGAAGTACGGAGCTTTAATGGATAAAGCTGCCAACTCAGAAACACGCCTAACCGAAGTGATGGCCACCAAAAAGGCCACCTTTTGGGTAAGTGAAGACAAAGCAATCTCATTCAAGGGCTCAAACGGGGGACCCTGAAGAGCAGAAAGAACCAGGATGAAGTGCAAATGACCCTTGAAAAAACACCGCCAGGGCAGAAACCTGCCCCTTCAAGGTACTAAGTTGAAGCCCCAAATCCAGACCATGTTTAAGAAACTCCAGGATTCTGGAAATGGAAAATTCCCGACAAGAGAAAGACCTACTTTCACACCAGGCAATATAGGACCTCCAAGTCCTATAGTAAATAGTAGAGGAAGAGCGCTTCCTGGCGCTAATAAGAGTCTGAACCACCGCGTGAGAAAGACCTTCTTCCTTTAAGATGGCGGTTTCAGCAGCCACGCCGTCAAAGCCAGCGAAGGTAAATTGGGATAGCGCAGCCGACCCTGGGTGAGCAGGCCCGGCAGAAGAGGCAGAACGAACTGATCCTCTGCCAGTCTTACCAGGTCTGCGAACCAAACCTGCCTTGGCCACCTTGGTGCCACTAGAATCGCCGACATGCCCTCCAGAGTCAGCCTGCGCACCACTCTGGCTACCATTGGAAACGGAGGGAACAGGTAAAGAAACCCCAGATCCCTCCAGTTCAGAGACATGGCATCCACTGCCAGAGCCAGAGGATCCTGCGAGAGAGACACAAAGACTGGAAGCTTGTGATTGTGACGAGAGGCAAAGAGGTCCACCGCTGGGAACCCCCACCTGAGACATATCGAACGAAACACCGTGGGACTGAGAGACCACTCCCCCTGACGAGAGGAAGCTCTGCTCAGCAAGTCCGCCTCCGTGTTCTCCACTCCCGGAATGTAGACTGCTGAGATACACGGGACGTGACTCTCCGCCCAGTCCAGAATCAAAGACACTTCCCTGAGGGCACTCCTGCTGCGAGTCCCCCCTTGGTGATTGATGTAAGCAACCGCCGTCCTGTTGTCCGACCGGACCTGAACTGGCAGGCCTCTCAACTGATGAGTCAAGCGAAACAGAACCAACCTGATGGCTCTCAACTCCAGAACATTGATGGGCTCGTGAGCCTCCTGCGGACTCCACAGACCCTGAAACTGGAGGTCCTTCCAAACACCCCCCCAACCTGACAGACTGGCATCCGTGGTGACTGTTTCCCAGCACGGGGCCAGAAAAGATCTGCCCTGCGACAGATTGACCGACCCCAGCCACCATTGCAGGGATCGACGAACTCGGGGAGTCATCAGGAAGGACTGATCCAACGATAGAGGAGACTTGTCCCAAACCTTCAACAGGTGAAGCTGAAGCGTCCTTGTATGAAACTGCGCAAAGGGAACTGCCTCGAATGAGGCCACCATTAACCCCACCAGCCTCATCCCTAGCCAGATGGACGGACGAGGGGCCGACAAGAGAATCCGAGCTAATTCCTGAATCAAAAGAATCTTGGCCTGGGGCAGAAACACCTTGGCCTGCGAAGTGTCCAGAGACATTCCCAGAAAGGTCACTACTCTGGACGGAGAGAGAGAAGACTTGGGGTGGTTAACCACCCAACCAAACCTCTCCAGGGTGGACACCACCATTCTGGTGTCCAACTCCGCTTGGTTGAAGGTGGAGGCCATGATCAGAAGATCGTCCAAATAGGGCACAATGCGGATGCCCTGAACCCTTAGCAGAGCCATCACCCCTGCTAGCACCTTGGTGAACACCCGAGGGGCCGAGGTGAGGCCGAAAGGGAGTGCTACAAACTGAAAATGCCGATCCTCCACCACGAACCTGAGAAACCTCTGGTGTGCTGGAAAAATTGGAACGTGTAGATAAGCATCCTTGATGTCTATGGACGTCAGAAAGTCTCCCTGACGAAGAGAGTGAATGGCCGAACGTAGTGATTCCATGCGGAATTTCCGTGGCCGGATGAACGTGTTGAGAAACTTCAGATCCAAGATGGGTTGGACCGATCCGTCCTTCTTGGGTACCGTGAACAGATTGGGATAAAAACCCCTGCCCTGATCCGAAGGAGGCACTGGGCAAATGACAGCCATGTCCAGAAGGTTCTGCACTGCCAACAGAAGCCCCTGCGCCGCTAGAGGTTCTGAAGGCATCCGAGACCTGAAAAATCTGGAGGGGGGGCGGAGCTCGAACTCCAGCTTGTAACCGGAAGACACCACTTCCCGGATCCATCGGTCCGAGACCTCTTGATCCCAAACCTGGGAAAAGAGTCGCAGCCGTCCCCCCACCCGCAAGGGTGAGGGTGCCAACTCATTGCTGAGCCGGCTTGGCAGCCGGCTTGGGCTTAGAGCCCCAACTGAATCCTGGATGGGCACGTCCTCTGCCCCTGCTCCCAGAATCTCCTCTGGAAGAAGGGAATGCAAATCCCCTGCCAGATCTGGCCCCACGAAAGGAGGGGGTAAAGGAAGGGGCCCCACGAAAGTGGCGGCGTTGTTTCTTGCGTTGAGGTAACCTACCACCCTTGGTAACAGAGTCCAATGTCTCTCCAAAAAGCCGTAATCCAACAAAGGGTAGAGCCGTTAGTGACTTCTTGGACATAAAATCTGCCGCCCACTGGCGCAGCCACACCGAACGCCAAATAGTGACCAGCAGCGCCGACGTTCTACCACACATCATCAAAGTGTCCTCACACCGTTTGAGGCTAAGGAACTCAGCACTACCGGGACGCAGCCCGGAAGAGGTCAACAGGTCCCTAACCACGGACCTGGCAACCAACACCATTAGTGCCAATGCGCAAACAGGCCGCATGGCTGACCCAACGCTAGCAAAACCATGACAAGCCATCTGGTCAATACGTTTATCCTCTCCATCCTTGAGAATGGAACAATCAGGTCTATTTAAAACCGAGGAATTGGACAACCCCAAAACCGGCGCATCCACCTCGGGGGGAGATGCCCAGCGCTTAACTGCCTCCGAAGGGAAGGGATATTTCCTATCCCATCCCTGAGGGATGCCAGGGAGCCGAGCCGGCCTGTCCCATTCTTTGGCAATAATTTTGTCAAAATGCCTTTGTGTAGGGAATTCCAAGCGCGGCTTGGATTCCTCAAACAATTCACCCTTCTGCTGTGACACCTCCTCAGGAGGGGAAATATTCAATACCTCCAACATCAGAGCCAGAGCGTGGGGAGTATCAGAGGATCTCCCCAAGTCCCCCAGCTCGGCATCAGCGCCAAAGGACTGCTCATCGTCCGAAAAATCAGAATCCTCATAAACTTCCCCTTCTTCTAGCTGGGGATAGTCAGACCAATCCAGATTATTAACATCCTCTTGGTCCTCCGCCAGCGGAGCCGGCGACAAATGCTTTCTCTTAGTCGGAGCCTTACGGGCGACCGAGCCAGAGATTATTTTTTCAAGGTTAGCCAATCTGGCGCACATCTCAGATTGCAGCTCCCTGCCCATGACGACGTCACACGGGGCGCGTGTCAAAACGGGAGGTGGAGATGAAGCGACCGGCGGTGCTGACCCAGACGCCTGTGGTTCGGACTGCCGCGTGATGGTCTGCTGTGCACATGGTATACACAGAAGTACATCGTTCCCAGAAATGGATACCCCACATAACATACACTTTCGGGGATGCCCCGAAGGGGCCTCGAGCCCAGTATCCGGGGATGCCTCCATAAGGTGAACTTTATATATGAAAAGTCGCTATGACCCAGGGAATTACGCCGTTAGACAACCCGGGATGCCCCTTTAATGTCCCGAGTGGGAGGATTTATGGCAAAAATTTAACCCAGTGATAAGGATCAGGAGGGACCCCCTAAATGCTACTGGCGAACCTCCTGACCACCGTCTGAAAGACAGAACAGAGGGACTTTTTAGATAAGGCTAATGAAGAAAACAATCAATCATACAGTGAGAAGGAAGAATGGCCAGAGGCCACTTACAGAACCATAGACCGCAATGGCGACCGTGAGGGATTTCCAGACGCTCCACACCAACAACCAGAGCTGCAGCCAGAGAGGGAGAAGGGGGCGTGGCCAGCGCGGGACACGCGCGCGAGGCCGGGCCACGCCCCCCCCTCTCTCCTCCACAGAGCTCCGCAGTGGCAACAGCGAAGGCTGGAGGCGGGGAGCGGTGACGCGCCGTCACCCCGGCCCCGCCCCCCCCAGTCTGCGTGAGGTAAATCACCTCAGGATAATGGCGTCCAGAGCCGGCCGGCCCCGCATTAGCAAAGAGCGGTCGCCGGCCCGGCCAGTAAAACACGCTATGCACACACACATTCACACATAATAAAGGTGAAAAACGGGAGGGACAAGTCCCGGCCCCGCCGACGGTCCGGACCCCCCCCCCCCCCTGAAGCACAGTAACATGGCGTGAGGTGAATACCTCCGCCATTAATAAAGGTGAAGGGAAGATGGGGGGAAGAAAGCAGCCAGCACCGCACGGGCCCTGTAAAACGGCTGCGGCGGCTGAACACCGTTAAAGTGACAGTACACTCACACACAAACACTCAAAGTATGCTGTCCTGTGATAATCAATAAGTTAACAAAAGGACCCACACTCCCCCACCCCACCTATGGAAGGGGATCCTGGGAGGGCCATTGTATGTAAGGGACAGGGCATCCCAAACCGGGGTCACCAACCCGGTATTACCGCCTACCCTCTCATATAGGGTCTCACGGTGGAGCATAGCTCCTGAGCACCTAAGGTGCTGAAATACCCTCGCCTGGACCCTCAGCCGAGGCTGGGAGGCATATGGATTTCTGGGGAAAAGGGTCCAAACGGAAATAAATAAATAGCGGGCCGGGAGTCATCCCGGCTACCTGAAATCCCCCTGTGCAAGGAGGAGCCATCATCTTCTGACTTGCTCGCCGTCTGCAGAGATGGAAAACTGGGTGATGAGTGGGAGGTCCCAGGTATTTATGGATCAGGGAGGGGCTTTTTTTGCTATCATCTCTGCAGGAACGCCCCTTCAGGTCGGTATTACCCACATGTTATGGATATCTTGAAGCGGGGTGTGTGACATACTTAGAATATTACCGTTATGCGCATGCTTTACTTTGGTGTGTTTGGCAACTCTTTCCTTGACAGAACCTATGCATGTTGGGTATCATTCTGTTTTGGGGGATGTTGCTTTTTCAGATTTTCAGTTTTTTTTTCTGGTTTGCATATAGTTTTTTTTTAGGAAAATGTGGTTTTGATTCTGCTTTTTTATTCATTTTTAGGGAAACCCTGTGCAACCCAAGAATACATTGAGGGATTACTTCCAGAAAACTGCACCTATGTCAACAAGCCTGGTACGCCTAGAAAGCCTGAGGTGTATACTTCTAGGGAATAGTTTGTGGGGGGTATTTCAAATGTAAAGGGTTGTATTTCTTGAAAAACTGCAAGGTGCGCATATTCCATAGCATAGTTGTATTTTATCTGAAAATCTCCTAAAGCGTTTCAGTTTGGGGGAGTCTCCTGGGCAGGAAAGGGTGTCTACCTATACATATGTGGTACCGCTGAAGCCGGGAGAAATTGGGGTTTCACACGCAATAAGATTTTGACAAACTTACATTTTTTATTACAAAAAAACACTACAAATTGTAAAAAATAGTTTTTTTTTTTTTTTTGCACAATTTTCACCCAAAAATATTGAGAATACACTTATAAAATGACAAACAAAACATTTCATATTAAAGCCCAGGCTCTGCGGAAAAAAACATATCACTTTCCTGGGAAATCCCTGGAAATCCCTTCAAAAATCAGTTGAACATGGGGAGCGCAAAATAGTGCAAAATAATCTGGCAACAAAGGGTGACAAAATCTCAAGGTAGGCTGGCGGTTAAAGGGTTAAACCTGTCCCAGTTTGTGCTTCCTCTGGGGCCTATGAGGGGCCTCTATGAGAGAAAGACAAATCTGATCTTTTAGAAACCTGAAGGATAAATCTACACTGGGTGCCTTAGCCCATGGAGCTAGTTCTGCCTCCTCAGAAGAAAATCTCCGCTCTGATGATTTTGGACAGAAGAATCTAGCTTTTGGGTTCTTCCACACTCTAGCAATCAGATCTTTTAGAGTCATGCACAAAGAAGCAGGGAATTTTAGGATCCTGAAATCCCTGGAAGGCATAGGTTGGGCAGGGGTCTTAATAGAAGACTTTTTACTACTCTGAAGATTAAGTCAGAGGCGTCTTTGACTGCGAACCTAAATCTGGGACTTCCCACAGACTAACCTTCCCCGCGTTTCCGTGGTTCCAGAGTAAACGGACTAAGCTAAACCTTCCTCCTCCTCGTTAGATCTATTCCTAGGGGGGTAAAACAGGAACCTCCCTGGCGGGTCACCGACATTAGGACCCCTGTGCGCCCTATGCAGACGGTAAAGTAGCCGGACTAAGGGGATGGCAAAAACTGATCCAGCTTTGATTTATAAGAGGCAAAAGGTAATATCCATTCTGCCTTTCAAGCAAATTTTAACTTGGAATGTCTACATCCTGGAAACAACAAGTACACAACTGAAGTCACCATCAGATATGTCCCTACCAGGGACTGGGCCTCTATTCCCACCTCAGTATTGGTGAGGGAAGTGGCACTTACAGAATCCTGCGAATCCCTGCTGCCCACTGCAGTTGATGCTGAAGCGGTCTCAGGCCGCCGCTGTTAATGCTTCAAACCTGCCTCTCTGCTGCTATGCAGAGGAACAGCCTGGCTACTCCAGACTGGCCAGCGGTTCCCTCAGTGCCTACCTTGCCGCTTCTGGTGCCGAAAGTGAAGTTACACACGCCGTCATGACTCTTGTCACAAGAACTTATTGTGTATCCAGTGCGCTGACGTCGACCCGACCCGAAGTGCAAATGTGCTCCTCACTCGGTGCGGGGGGACTGCAAGGAACCACCAGATTCCATATACCTACCGCCTCCGTAATAAGAGCTGCTATTATCACAGAGTTTGGTGTCCGAACTTTATATGAGGACTCAAGGGGAACATACGGAAGGAAAAACAAAAAAACAAACATTGAGGAATCCGGCCCCGCCATCAACCCTCAAAAGAAAAATACTCCCTAGAGATGAAACACAATCACTGAGGGGAAACGAGTGGGGCTTTAATACTCTGTTTTGTGTTTCCTGTACAGGAGAGAAAGCGGTGGCTAAGTCATCCTGGAGTAGATTGGGCTGCCTAAACCACCACCCTCTTCTATTGATTAGTGGCGTAAGATGTCCCTTTTAAGCCGTTTATAACAGATCTGTCATGAAAATGGTTTAAGGAAAGGGAAACATTCCAGATATTAAATAGATTTTTGACAAAAACTGAACCATGACAGGTCAAAATAAATCCAACCCGATAGATCATTCTGATAATTATCGCTTGAGAAGCACGCAAAACATCTGCCAGGAACAGTTTCAGCTGAATTCTTTGAGGTCCATATGGAACCTTAGAAGTCAAAAACGCACCTTTTTTTGTGGGGGCATCTGGAACAGCCAGGGTAATAAGTTTCTGATTGGCAGGCAGAATGGGCCTTTCTGATTCCGCCAGCTTGCGTTTCACTTCACGGTTGAACTGCCTTCTTTCTGCCCACGTCCTGAACTTCTTAACTGTAACCTGTTCAAAATCAAACCTTTTCTCCAAGTAGCTTCGAAAATCTTCAAGCTCTGAAACCAAAATATAAAATTCTCAAATCATTAATGTATAACAGACCAGGTCAAATTACTGACAAAATAAATCCAGGCAACATAAAAATACAATTCTATGATTACTCACCTGTAGAATTGGTATTATGAGTATACAGTACGTCCTGCTCCAAATCTAATACTCACAGTTGGGATATACTCCGCCAGATGGCGCTGGAATGCAGAGACATTGAAAATAGGCTCCTCCTGGCCCCTCAAATAACCAGGGACCTCCCACAAATCCCCAGCATTGAAAAGCAGTTAAGGAGAAGCCGGGAGCATTAAACAATCCAAATTATCAACTACAACAATGATAACCACCATACAGGGGATCCAGAAAAATGCAAACCAAGGATGGGTTGGAGCAGGACGTACTGTATACTCATAATACCAATTCTACAGGTGAGTAATCACAGAATTGCATTATTCTTAGTATACAGTACGTCCTGCTCCAAATCTAATACTTACAGTTGGGATATCCAATGGCAGTGTCCATAAAGTAGGGTGGGATCCCCAAGAAAATCGGCAGCAGGCAGTTTAAACCACTGCCGCCTGCAGAACCTTTCAGCTGAGGCCCTAACATCAACCTTGTAAAACTTTGAAAAGGTATGAACAGAAGACCAGGTAGCGGCCTTGCAAACTTGTTCAACAGAAGCCTGGTGCTGAAAAGCCCAAGAGGCACCAATAGCACGAGTGGAATGAGCAGTAAGGCCGAAGGGAGGATTGTTCCCCTTAGCAGAGTAGGCCTGAATCACAGCCTGACGAATCCACTTGCTGATAGTGCTGGACCAGAAGGGACCACAAAAATACCATTTTGTGAATACTCACCTGTAAAATGGGTATTATAAGTATAAGTATGTCACACACCCCGCTTCAGATAGTCATTACACTTGGGTTATACTGACCTGTAGATGGCGATCTTGCAGAGATGTAAAAAAAAAAAAAAAAAAAAAAAAAAAAAAAAGAAGAAGGAAGACCCTCCCGGTCCATAAATACCTGGTACCTCCCACTCATTCCCCAGTATTAAAACAGCAGTAAGGAAACAAAGGGACCAGGAAGAGCCAAAATAACCAGTAACAGTAAGAAAGGTTCACCATATAAAGGATCCAAAATACCAAAGGGCGGGGTGAAGCGGGGTGTGTGACATACTTATAATACCCATTTTACAGGTGAGTATTCACAAAATGGTATTATTCTAAGTATGTCACACACACCCCCCCCTTCAGATAGTCATTACACTTGGGACATCTAATAGCAGTGTCCATAAAGGGCGGGGATCCAAAACAAGGCAATAATGTACCAACTTAAACCACTGCAGCTTGCAGAACTTTGCGGCCAAAAACAGCATCCGCTGAGGCCCGCACATCAACCTTGTAAAACTTGGAAAAAGTATGAACGGAAGACCAAGTAGCAGCCTTACAAACCTGCTCAACAGAAGCCTGGTGCTGGAAAGGGCAGGACGCCCCAACGGCCCGAGTAGAATGAGCAGTAACACGAAAAGGGGGAACCTTCCCCTTGGCAGAATAGGCACCAACAATGGCCTGGCGAATCCATTTACTAATGGAAGACTTGGCGGGAGCCAAACCTTTCCTAGGCCCGGAGGGCACCACAAAAAGGGTGTCAGTCCTACGAAAGGAAGAAGTAGCCACCAAATAATACTTCACACAGCGAACCACATCCAGAGAATGCAAAACCCTCTCCTTGTCATTGCTGGGCTTAGGACACAAGGAGGGTAGAACAATGCCCTGATTAAGATGAAAAGCAGAGACCACCTTAGGAAGGAAATCTGGCTTGAAGCAGAAAACAACCTTGTCCTGATGAAGTAAGGGGCCTTAATGGACAAAGCCGCCAACTCCGAAACACGCCGAACAGAAGTGATGGCAACCAGAAAAACAACCTTCTGAGTAAGCGTAGAAAGTGCAATATCCTGCAAAGGTTCAAAAGGAGGACCCTGCAAGGCAGAAAGAACCAAATTCAAATCCCAAACTGGGAGCAAAGGCTTCCTAGGAGGCCGCACATGCGTAACCCCCTGGAAAAAGGTCTTAACCAGAGGATGAAAAGCAAAAGAATTTTGAAAGAAAACCGCCAGGGCAGAAACATGCCCTTTCAGCATACTAAGCTGCAAACCTAGATCCAGACCATGTTGCAGAAATTCCAAGACCCTAGGGATAGAAAAACGCCCTGCAAGGCAAGGCCCTGACCTCACACCAATCAATATAAGACCTCCAAACCCTATAGTAGAAGGCAGAGGAAGACTTCTTTCTAGCCCTAACCAGAATCTGAATGACAGCATCAGAAAGACCTTCCTCCAAGATGGAGGTTTCAGCAGCCACGCCGTCAAAGCCAGCGTTGGTAAATTGGGGTAGAGCAGTGGACCCTGAGTGAGCAGAGCAGGCAGAAGGGGCAGAACTAACTGATCCTCTGCCAACCATACCACGTCTGCGAACCAAACCTGTCTTGGCCACCTTGGAGCCACCAGGATTGCTGACGCGCCCTCTAGGGCCAGCTTGCGCACCACTTTGCCCACCATGGGAAATGGAGGGAACAGGTATAGAAACCCCAGATCCCCCCAGTTCAGAGACATGGCATCCGCTGCCATAGCCAGCGGATCCCGCGAGAGAGACACAAATGCCGGAAGCTTGTGATTCTGACGAGAGGCAAAGAGGTCCACCTCCGGAGTCCCCCACCGGTGACAAAGCGACCGAAAGACCTTGGGGCAGAGCAACCATTCCCCCCCGGCGAGATGACCCCCAGCTCAGTGAGTCCGCCTCCGTGTTCTCCACTCCCGGAATGTACACCGCCGAGATGCATGGGACATTGCCCTCTGCCCAATCCAGGATCAAAGACACTTCCCTGAGGGCACGCCTGCTGCGAGTCCCTCCCTGGTGATTGCTGTAGGCGACCGCCGTCCGATTGTCCGACCGAACTTGAACCGGCAGTCCCCGTAACTGAGGAGTCAAGTGAGCCAGAACCAACCTGATGGCTCTCAGCTCCAGAACATTGATGGGATCGTGAGCCTCCTGAGGCCCCCACAGTCCCTGAAACTGAAGATCCTTCCAAAATCCCCCCTAACCTGACATGGTGACCGTCTCCCAACGAGGGGTCAGAAAGGACCTGCCCCTCGTCAGATTGCTCGGTTTCAGCCACCACCGAAGGGAACGCCGCACCCGGGGGGACATCAGAATGGACTGATCCAATGACAGCGGGGACCCGTCCCAGGCCGCCAAGAGATGGAGCTGGAGCGTCCTTGTGTGAAACTGGGCAAAGGGAACAGCCTCGAACGATGCCACCATCAATCCCAGTCGCATCCCTAGCCGGATGGACGGGCGGGGGATGGATAGGAGACGCTGAGTCAATTCCTGAATCAGAAGAAACTTAGCTCGGGGGAGAAACACCCTGGCCTGAGAAGTATCCAGAGACATGCCCAGGAACTCCCACCACCCTGGAGGGAGAGAGGCAGGACTTGGGATAGTTGATCACCCAACCGAAACTCTCCAGAGTGGACACCACGTTCCCAGTATCCAGCTGCGCCTGACTGAGGGAAGACGCCATGATGAGAAGATAATCCAGATAGGGCACGATGCGGATACCCCTGGCTCTGAGGATGGCCATCACTCCTGCCAACACCTTGGTAAAAACCCTTGGAGCCGAGGTAAGACCAAACGGAAGAGCCACAAACTGAAAATGTCGATTGTCCACAACAAACCTGAGGAATCTCTGGTGTGCCGGATATATTGGAATATGCAGGTAAGCATCCTTGATGTCTATGGAAGTCCCCGACGAAGTGAGTGGACGGCTGAGCGCAGAGTTTCCATACGGAACTTCCGGGGACGAACTAACCTGTTGAGCAACTTCAGATCCAGAATGGGAACGGATCCGTCCTTCTTGGGCACCGTGAACAAATTGGAATAGAAGCCCAGGCCCCGGTCTGAGTGAGACACCCGACAGATGACAGCCATGTCCAAGAGACCTGCTACTGCCGCCCGCAGCCCCTGGGTGGCCAGAGGATCTGACGGCACCCGAGACCTGAAGAATCTGGAAGGGGGCCGGAACGCGAACTCCAGCTTGTAACCGGAAGACACCACTTCCTGAATCCACCTGTCCGAGACCTCTTGGACCCAGACCCGGGAGAAGAGTTGCAGCCGTCCCCCCACCCGCAAGGGTGAGGGCGCCCCCTCATTGCTGAGCCGGCTTGGCAGCTGCTCTAGGCTTGGAGCCCCAACTGTGTCCTGGACGGGCCCGACCCCTGCCCCTAGGCCAGGAATCACCTCTGGACAAAGGGAAGGCCGAACCCCTGCCAACTCTAGCCCCACGAAAGGACTGAGAGAAGGACGCTGCTTCTTGCGCTGAGGTAACTTACCTCCCTTTGCCACCGAATCCAATTTTTCTCCAAAGAGCCGCAACCCCACAAAGGGAAGGGCCGTAAGCAAGTTTTTGGAATCAGCCGCCCACTGGCGTAACCAAACCGACCGCTGGATAGCCACAAACAAGGCCGAAGCTCTGCTACACATCACCAATGTGTCATCCAGGGCGGACAGCACAAAGGACAAAAATAACTCACAGCGCTTAAGGTCGGCAAACTCCTCACTAGCTGGGTCAAGCCCAGAAGAGGTCAAAAGTCCTCTAACAACCGACCTGGCAGCTACCAATAAAAGCGCTGAAGCACAAACCGGCCGCAAGGCCGACCCAACACTGGCAAAACCATGACAAGCCATCTGGTCAATGAGTTTATCCTCACCATCCTTGAGAGTAGTGCACTCTGGAGAATGCAGGATTGAGGAACTGGACACCCCAAAACAGGAGCATCCACCTCTGGGGGGGGGGGGGGGGGGAACGACCAGTGCTTCACCGCGTCCGCCAGAAAGGGATATTTTTTGTCCCAACCTGGAGGGACACCCGGAAGCCGAGTCGGCCTCTCCCATTCCTTGAGAATGATACCGTCAAAATGCTTTTGATAAGGAAATTCCAAGCACGGCTTGGTCACCTCAAAGAACTACCCCTTCAGCGGAGGAGCCAGGACCTCAAACATATGAGCCAGGACCCTAGAGGTATCCAAGGAATCCCCTGGCCCTGCTCGGTATCAGCACCCACAAACTGCTGGTCATCGGAGCCCTCAGACTCCTCATACAGCTCCCCTTCCTCACGCGAGGAACAATCAGACCAATCCAGGGCGTCAAACTCCTCCATATCAAAGGCCTGCGTGGCTGTATACAAATGTTTTTGCTTTGCCGTGGCCTTTTTAGCAATGGCACTGGAAAACAATTTTTCAAGATTGGCCAATCTGGCACACACCTCAGATTGCGACTCCCCGCCAATGACCACATCACATGGGGTACGTGTCAAGCGAGGGGGAGACTGAGAGGAGACTGGCGGAGCAGAACCAGACGCCTGAGATCCGGTCTCCCGCATAATGGACCGATGCGCACAGGGTACACAAAGAAATACACCATCCCCCAAAAGGGATAATCCACACCGCAAACACAGCCTGGATTGCCCCGAGGGGGGGTACAAGCCCAGTATCCGGGGAAGCCTCCATATGGTGATTTTTTATAATAAATAAATAAATAAATATATATATATATATATATATATATATATAGTGCTCCGAGGGAATTACGCAGTTATGCAACCCGGGATGCCCCTTTAAGTCCCGAGTGGGAGGAATTTAGCTAACAACTAAATTTAGCCAGGGACCCTAGGACCGGGAGAATCCCCCTTTAATAGGATCAATGGTCCACCTGGAACATACAGGAAATGAAAGTCCTTCCATGGCATTGCTAGCGCATCCGAGGTCAGCGCCAGAGGATCCCTGGACAGAGATAAAAGCTGGAAGCTTGTGATTGTGGCGGGACGCAAACAGATCCACATCTGGTTGGCCCCAACGGTGACACACAGATTGAAACACCCTGCTGCATAGGGACCATTCTCCCTGGCGAGAGGTCCCCCTGCTCAGAGAGTACGCCAGGTGATTTTCCACCCCCGGGATGTACACAGCTGAAATGCAGGGGACATTGGTCTCCGCCCAAGTCAGGATCAGAGACACTTCCTGGAGGGCCCCCTTGCTCCGGGTCCCTCCCTGATGATTGATGTAGGCAAATGCCATCTGGTTGTCCGAGCGCACCTGAACAGGCAGCCCCTTAAGATGAGTAGTCAAGCGAGCTAGAACTAACCTGATCGCTCGCAGCTCCAAGACATTGATAGGTGGGTGGGCCTCCTGAGGGCCCCACCTCCCCTGGAACCACAGGGACTTCCAGAAACCCCCCCAACCTGACAGACTGGCATCCGTGGTGACCGTCTCCCAGGAAGGGGCAAGAAAGGATCTGCCCCCCCAACAGGTTCCGCCCCCCCAACAGGTTCCTTGAGTCCATCCACCACAAGAGGGACCTCCTGACCAGGGGGGAGAGCACACAGACCCTGTCCAGGGACGCTGGGTCCTTGTCCCATACAGACAATAGGTGAAGTTGCAGAGGCCTCAAGTGGAACTGAGCATAAGGGACCGCTTCGAAGCACGCCACCATCAGGCCCACCAGCTGCATCCCCTGCCTGATGGAGGGATGGGGACAAGCTAGAAGGGACTGAGCCTGTGCAATCAGACTGTCCACCTTCTGCTGAGGAAGGAAGATCCTTGCCTGAACTGTATCCACATTCATTCCTAGGAATGGAGTTATCAAGGAAGGGGACAGTGAGGATTTGGGGTGGTTTATCACCCATCCAAATGACTCCAGAGTGGACATCACCAGCTGAGTATCCAACTCTGCCTGATGTAGAGACTGGGAAGTGAGGAGGATGTCGTCCAGATAGGGAAGCACGCGGACGCCCTGACATCTGAGTAGAGACATCACGCCAGCCAGCACCTTGGTGAACACCCTGGGAGCTGAAGTGAGGCCGAAGGGCAAGGCCACAAATTGGTAATGTTGATCCATCAGAGCGAACCTGAGGAACCTTTGATGACCTGGGAACACAGGAATATGAAGGTAAGCATCTTTGATGTCCACAGAATTCATGAAATCCCCTTGGAGCAGGGAACTGATGGCAGAGCACAGAGTCTCCATGCGAAAGCGCCTGCCCCTGACAAACTTGTTGAGGATCTTTAAGTCCAGGATGGGCCTGACAGAACCATCCTTGTTGGGTACTGTGAATAGGTTAAAGGGACCTGGCAGATGATCCCCAGCTCCTGCTTGCACTAGCTCCTGAGCTGACACAGGGTCCTGAGGAATCCGGGATCTGATGAATCTTGGAGGGGGATCGGCAGTAAACTCCAACTTGTAACCGGAGGACACTACCTCTTGAATCCACCGGTCTGAGACATGAAGCCTCCAGACATGAGCAAAGTGCTGCAGCCGTCCCCCCACCCGGATGGGTGAGGGCGCCCCATCATGCCTGAGGGGGCTTGGGAGAGAATTTAGCTTTGGGACCCCAGGAGGAGCCAGGACGTCCACGCCCTCTGCCTCTACCCCAGAAATCTCCCCGGGCCCCAGGGAAAGATACATCCCCCTTCCCTGTCTTGCACCACGGTAAGGGGAGGAGAAAAAACCCTGACCCCGAAAGGGCCGAGGTTGCCGCCTGCACTGGGGTAACCTGCCTCCCTTAGCAAAAAGGTCCAGGCGGTCTCCAAACAGACACAGTCCTAAAGGGAAACCCAGTGAGGGCCTTCTTGGCAGCGTTGTCAGCAGCCCACTGGCGCAGCCAAACCAAGCGGCGTATAGCCACCACGAGGGCAGAAGTTCTGGCACACATTCTGATAGTGTCATCCAATGCTGAGAGTACAAAATTTACAAAAACATCACAACTGGAGAGTGCATTAAACACCTCACAAGGCAAATCATCAGGGGCACTATCAAGCATATTTCTGATAAGGGTTCTAGTCGCCACAGCAGTAATGGCAGAGGCACAGACCAGGCGCAGCGCCGTCCCCGCACATGCAAAGGCGTGGGATGCTAGCTGGTAAATGCGCCGGTCCTCAGCATCCCGCAGGGTAGTAGAGTCAGGGGAATGCATGACAGAGGTGTTAGATAGCCCTAGGATTGGGGTATCCACCTCGGGGGGGGGGGGGGGGGGGGGGGATGACCAACATTTAACCACCTCAGCAGGAAAGGGATACTTCCTGTCCCAACTCTTTGGAACCCCGGGAAGTTTACTGGGGCACTCCCATTCCTTGAGCACAAGGTTATGGAAATGTGCCTACTCTGGAAATTCCAAACGCGATTTTGCGGCATGGAAAAGCTCCCCTCTTTGCCTGGGAGCCTCAACAGGGAGAGAGATAGACAGAACCTCAAAAATCTGGGTCAATAATCTGTCAGTGTCATCCGGGGCCCAGGGGTCAGAGCCAGAATCGTCATGACCCCTTGGTCTCTCATCAGATGAGCCTGAATCAGAAAAGAGCTCCCCTTCATCAGACAGGGTATAGCCACACAGATTCATAAACTCCTCAGTTCCCATAGGGAAAACAGTGACATTAGGCGTCAAGTGCCGCTTCTTAGCAGAGGCCTTACGCGCTAAGGACTTAGCAATAATCTGTTCAACAGTAGCTAGTCTAGAAGACACATCAGGCTGAGAATCTCCACTAGTATGCAACTCAGTAGGAGTGATATTTAAGCTTGGGGGAGTAGGTGAAGTGAAATGAGGTGCAGCCACTGGCAGGCCAGATTGCAATGCAAGCACCTGCTCAGCACAGGGTACACAGACCCGCGCCTTGTCAGCGTCAGCATGAGGCTGCCCACACGCTACACACAGCCGGTCTTGTCCCAACGAGACCCCGGTAACATTATCCTGAGATGCCTCCATATGGCGATTATAGCGGCGCTATACGCCGATAGGGAATAACGCTATATAGCAACCCTGGAGGCCCCAATACACCTGCGCGTAGAGAGCCAATTTCTCGTCCTTCGCAGCCAGACTGCAGAGAAATTCTGGGGATTTGTGGGAGGTCCCTGGGTATTTGAGGGGCCGGGAGGAGCCTATTTTCGATGTCTCTGCAGTCCAGCGCCATCTGGCGGAGTATATCTCAACTGTAAGTATTAAGATTTGGAGCAGGACGTACTGTATACTAAGAATAAAACAAACAAACCAAAAAAAAAAAAAAAACACTAAGCTTACCTGCCAGGCCACAGGCTTGGATCCCCCAGAGACAGAGGTTGCTGTGGTCCCAGTTTCATCTCAGTCAGCTCCCCATCTGGCTCTGGTGTGCAACCTTGCTCCTGGCAATGTGGGAGCAGGCTACTTGCCGATAGGTCACGTAATGTGCCCCCTAGTGCAACCACAAGCCTTCACCGTTGAAATGGGTAATCAGACATGAATGTCCTGGAGACGGTCAGGCACTCACAGCTTCCAAACAAGCTCGTGGACTAGCGGGTAAGCAAGGTTTAAAAATGTGCATTATCGTGAGCCAAAATTATGTCCTCAAGGTGCTGAGCTTATCTGTTTTTTTTCTGTCTGCAACACTGTTGCTAGAAAAAACGGTTTCTTTTTAAAACACTAAGTGTTTACGTTTGCGCTGTTCATCAACCACCACCTTGGTGTACTGTTGCTGAGACTTCCCGACTATGGCTTGATAATCGAATTGGCTGATCCACGTTTCTGACCACCTACTCCAATTCTGCCTTGTCTGACAAGGGGGATCACAAGGGGGTCTTGTGTTCCTGTGGCTAAAGGTTCTTACCTGGGGTCATCACCTCTTTCCAAATTCGGCTTTATGGGGAGGGAGGAGCAAGGCCAAAAAAGCCACAGACACTTGAGCAACACAGGGATAAAAGGAAACATGTAAACAGTGTGCAAATAAGTGTGCATAATCCTAGAACAAATGTTTATTTTACATCTTCTGAAAGAAGAAGAACACAATGGCAGAACACCAAAAACCTGAAGATAATTTAGTTTTCATTTAAATTGTCTGGACTGTTCTTTTAACAAGCTTATAAAAGGCCTTTCGATTTCTAACTATTTAGCTTGGGGCACAAGAGATGGTAATACATTCTTGGTAGTTTCCAAATCACTATAGAAACTTTGACATGGACATGGAAGCAGACCCAAAACAGAGGCAGACAATTGACCACTATAGAAAAGATCATTTTGTTAATGCATGTTTTTGGAAAATGATAAAGAACATAGTACTGAATCTCAAAGCTTGAGAACAATTATAGGTGATAGTTTCTTGAAGTATAAACTTTTTAGGATTGCAAAGTATAAAAAAGGCTTAGCTTGGAATATTTTGGATTTTTCTTACCTATAGATTCATCTTTACAAACTTCTACTTTGGCCTTGACCTGACCCAGGGCTCCTTGTGCAACTTCACACAAAGGCTCCTTTTCACAAGATAACAAGCTATTAGAATTTGCAGTACATTCGGACTCCTCAGAATTTGGCTCCAAATTTTTTTCAGAATCCGAGGAAGTGACAACTGGAGGGATCTCGCTATTCTTCTCCTTCTCTTCATTATCCTTCATTTTCTTATAGTGCAAACAAGGAATACTGCTCACAGGAGGATCATGTCTCTGGAAGAATGGGGATAAAAAATAGGATCAATGACTAAAGGGATTCCTTTTACTAAAACTTATCAAAGAAATTAGGAGTCCCCCCCCCCCCCCCCCCCACCACGCCATACATTCCCTTTGTCTCTGTCACCTCATAGGAAGGGCACGTCTTAATTTGCCAGATACAGGTCCTTCTCAAAAAATTAGCATATAGTGCTAAAGTTCATTATTTTCCATAATGAAATGATAAAAATTAAAAACTTTCATATATTTGAGATTCATTGCACACTAACTGAAATATTTCAGGTCTTTTTTTGTTTTAATACTGATGATTTTGCCATACAGCTCATGAATACCCCAAAATCCTATCTCAAAAAATTAGCATATTTCATCCGACCAATAAAAGAAAAGTGTTTTTAATAAAAAAATAATTCAAATAATTATGTTTAGTTATGCACTCAATACTTGGTCGGGAATCCTTTTGCAGAAATGACTGCTTCAATGCGGCATGGCATGGAGGCAATCAGCCTGTGGCGCTGCTGAGGTTTTATTCGATAGCGGCCTTAAGCTCATCCAGAGTGTTGGGTCTTGCGTCTCTCAACTTTCTCTTCACAATATTCCACAGATTCTCTATGGGGTTCAGGTCAGGAGAGTTGGCAGGCCAATTGAGCACAGTAATACCATGGTCAGTAAACCATTCACCAGTGGTTTTGGCACTGTGAGCAGGTGCCAGGTCGTGCTGAAAAATGAAATCTTCATCTCCATAAAGCTTTTCAGCCGATGGAAGCATGAAGTGCTCCAAAATCTCCTGATAGCTAGCTGCATTGACCCTGCCCTTTATAAAACACAGTCGACCAACACCAGCAGCTGACATGGCACCCCAGAACATCACTGACTGTGGGTACTTGACACTGGACTTCAGGCATTTTGGCATTTCCTTCTCCCCAGTCTTCCTCCAGACTCTGGCACCTTGATTTCCAAATGACATGCAAAATTTGCTTTCATCAGAAAAAAGTACTTGGGACCACTGAGCAACAGTCCAGTGCTGCTTCTCTGTAGCACAGGTCAGGCGCTTCTGCCGCTGTTTCTGGTTCAAAAGTGGCTTGACCTGGGGAATGCGGCACCTGTAGCCCATTTCCTGCACACGCCTGTGCACGGTGCCTCTGGATGTTTCTACTCCAGACTCAGTCCACTGCTTCCGCAGGTCCCCCAAGGTCTGGAATCGGTCCTTCTCCACAATCTTCCTCAGGGTCCTGTCACCTCTTCTCGTTGTGCAGCGTTTTCTGCCACATTTTTTCCCTCCCACAGACTTCCCATTGAGGTGCCTTGATACAGCACTCTGGGAACAGCCTATTTGTTCAGAAATTTCTTTCTGGGTCTTACCCTCTTGCTTGAGGGTGTCAATGATGGCCTTCTGGACAGCAGTCAGGTCGGCAGTCTTACTCATGATGTCGGTTTTGAGTAATGAACCAGGCTGGGCTTTTTTAAAAACCTCAGGAATCTTTTGCAGGTGTTTAGAGTTAATTAGTTGATTCAGATGATTAGGTTAATGGCTCGTTTAGAGAACCTTTTCATGATATGCTAATTTTTTTAGATAGGATTTTGGGGTTTTCATGAGCTGTATGGCAAAATCATCAGTATTAAAACAAAAAAAGACCTGAAAAATTTCAGTTGGTGTGCAATGAATCTCAAATATATGAAAGTTTAATTTTTATCATTTCATTATGGAAAACTATATGCTAATTTTTTGAGAAGGACCTGTATATTTTCCACAAAGCTGAGCTGAAAGCAAGGTCACACCACCAACCCACCTTCTACTAGCCCAAAACAGCTGTGTACCAGGTGTAGTTTACAACTCTTTCACGATTCCTAATTAAAAAAAAAAAAATTTAAATACGCTAGTGATACAAAGCAGTTACTTAGCAACATACTCTGATGCTTCCAGTTCCCAAGAAGTAAGGTCTGGACCAAGTAACCACTCGCGTTTCTCTGTGCAGGTAGACCGGAATGCCAGAATTATGGAATGTCATTATCCATCCTTCAGGTAAAGGCTCAGTCGGAGGGCGTCCACGACCTACATATAGTATGGACAGAAAAATACTGGATTAAGACTTAAATGTATGCAAGTCAGAGTTGACTTTTATATTTAACCCTTTAACCGCCAGCCTACCTTGAGATTTTGTCACCCTTTGTTGCCAGATTATTTTGCACTATTTTGCGCTCCCCATGTTCAACTGTGATTTTTGAAGGGATTTCCAGGGATTTCCCAGGAAAGTGATATATTGTTTTTTTCAGCAGAGCCTGGGCTTTAATATGAAATGTTTTGTCTGTCATTTTATAAGTGTATTCTCAATATTTTTGGGTGAAAATTGTGCAAAAAAATAAAAAAAAACTTTTTTTACAATTTGTAGTGTTTTTTTGTAATAAAAAAATTTAAGTTTATCAATAAAATCTTATTGCGTGTGAAACCCCAATTTCTCCCGGTTACAGCGGTACCACATATGTATAGGTAGACACCCTTTCCTGCCCAGGAGACTCTCCCAAACTGAAAACGCTTTAGGAGATTTTCAGATAAAATACAACTATGCTATGCAATATACGCACCTTGCAGTTTTTCAAGAAATACAACCCTTTACATTTGAAATACCCCCCACAAACTATATATTCCCTAGAAGTATACACCTCAGGCTTTCTAGGGGTACCAGGCTTGTTGACATGGGTTTTCTGGAAGTAACCCCTCAATGTATTCTTTGGTTGCACAGGGTTTCCCTAAAAATGAATAAAAAACCAGAATCAAAACCACATTTTCCTTAAAAAACTATATGCAAACCTGAAAAAAACTGAAAATCTGAAAAAGCAACATCCCCAAAACAGAATGATACCCAACATGCATAGGTTCTGTCAAGGAAAGAGTTGCCAAACACACCAAAGTAAAGCATGCGCATAATGGTAATTTTACTTCAAAATTTCAGCTCTGCAGACAAAGTGAGCACCTTGTGCTTTTTCTACCAAACCAACCCTTTACATTTGGAATATCCCCCATAAACCATATATTCCCTGAAAGTACACATGTTAAGCTTTCTAAGCGTACCCAGCTTGTTGTAGTGAGCTCATCTTTCTGGAAGTAATATCTCGAAGAATTCTTAGGTTGCACAGGGTTTCACAAAAAAAATGTATAAAAAAGCAGAATAAAAAAACACCTTTTCCTAAAATATCAAAATGCAAATAAGAAAAAACAAGCTAAATCTGAAAGCACAAGGTCCCCCGAGCAGAACAATACCCAACATGCATAGGTACCTGTAACCTTTTGACTGCCAGTCTACTTGAGATTTTGTCACCCTCTGCTGACAGGATATTTTTCACCATTTTGCGTGATGTTTAACTGTGATTTTTGCAGGAATTTCCAAGAAAATGGCATGTTTTCTTTTTGTGGCAGAGTTTAGGCTTTAACATGAAATGTCTTGTTTGTATTTTTTTAAATATTTTAAAGTAAATAAGTAAAAAAAAAAAAAAAATTATATATATATATATATATATATATATATATATATATATATATATATATATATATATATATATATATATATATATATATATATATATATATATATATATATATATATTTTTTTTTTTTTTTTTTTTTTTTTTAAATTGTCTCCTTTATTTTAACAAAAACATTTATTTTATTAAAGAAAACCATATTGCATGTGAAAGCCCCCCAGGGAGGGGGACCCCATTTTTTTTGGATTTTTAAGGGTTAAAACCCTTAAAAATCCCCCCCCAAAAAAAATGGCGTGAGGTCCCCCCTACCCAGCGTAACCAGCCTGTGACCAGCTATGGGGGCTTGTAGAACAGGGCGCAGGGGCCAGCTTTAGTGGCCCCTGGCCCTGCCGGCTACAAGCCGTCATAGCCTAGGGCCACGGCTCTTCTGCCCCCTCCCCCCCAGGTTTTGGGGAGGCAGGTAATTTGGGGGGCCAGGGGTTAATGGCAAGTCACCCGCTAGCCGCAGGTGACTTGCCAGACCCCCGAGCCTTGTGAACTGGTATAAGGGGTCTCATGGACCCCTTACCAGTTCACAATGGGTTAACAGTAAAAAAAAAAAAAAAAAAAAAAACACACAGTTTGCAAATAACTTTATAAAAAAAAAAAAAAAGTTTTACTTTACTCACCTTCGATCTTCATATGCAGTGTCCTGCGGCGATCTGATTGATGCAGGTGACAGCTGGGCAGAGAAGGGGGGAGGCAGGCGATCGAAGGATCGCCTACCTCCCTCCTTTTCTGCCCAGCCATCACTGGCGTCTGACAGCTGAACTGCCGGGTGCCCCGATGACACCCGGCAGGGACGTCATCGGCCCCGCCCCCCAAGCTTGCCTTGAGAAAGAAGCCGTGAGCTCCAGAACGTGGGCGTGTGTTCTGCGATCATTTGCTTGTGTACTGCCACTTGGTAATATGTTCCTTTAGACTTTGTATTATGATCTTGTTGGCGTCATGATTTAACATGGTTTCTAATACTATGCTGCATATGGAAGGTATCATTCTGGTATGATGCAGGGCGACAATTGAATGTACTGACCAGAAATTATTGCAACAATTATTCATGTATATTATACAATATTTTCCTTGACTTACCTGGTCAGCCTGTATTGCATACCTCTCATCAGGTCCGTGACAGCATCACCTCATAGAACCATGGTAATTCTTTTTTACCCTCTTATAGCAATATATATCACAGAGATGCTACATGTTAGTGCTAACGATATTCATGCTCTCTTTTGAATGAGGTGTTCAAACGTTCCTGATGACATCCTGACCTTCGCTCATACTGAGCTGTTTATTGTATCCTTTCTTTTGTTGTACACTAGTAACCTATCACTAATTTTTGTACTTATGTATATACTTATTTTCAATACAATCTTTTTATTTGCAAAGTAAACCTTGTGTACCTTTGATCCAAACCCCCCTTCTTTTATGAGTCTATATAGGGGTGCCCGTGTGGTGAAGCCCCCTGGATCTTAAGAGCACCCTTATTAATTATTTTCTTCTTCACTTTATATGGTGTGCCAACTACCAACTATTAATTTTGCTATGGCTTTTAAAGGGTTAAATATGTAAAAACAAAGATTACAATAGGTCTATATATTTAAAGAGAGACTTCTATTACAGATTTAATAAAACTTAAAAGTGGACCCAATTCTTGGAGAAGCAAATTTTATTTTTAAAATGGAATGGCTGAAGGCAGCGATTCGGAGGGAGCAGAAAGCCAAGATATCTTTCAAGACATTTGAAACCTGTATTTACACCCCCATTGGAGTCCAAGAAACTACTGGAAAATATATTTGGCCTAACATGTTTGGACGATAATGGGAGTCAACGTTATATACAGTTTCTATTTAAGACATGTAAAATGACTGAATCAAGTCTAAATGCTATACATAAAATAATCAGAATAAAAAAAAAAAAGTCTCTGCATTCTCTGTACTATAATTGCTTGACATTTTTGACGATTTTTGGCACACACACACACACACTTTATATACAATAAGAATCAAAAAACTAAAGTGCCCATAATGTCAAGTAAGTCTATAGGTCTGTTAAATAGCCAATTTGGAATTTCCCCACTACTGAGCCCTAAGCAGTCCAAAACCCATCTGTTCAGTTCTACAGCATGGTAACCGCATGCTTTCATCAGACAAGTCATGTCTGTGCCCACCCTGCAACCTTGACTGTCTGCCAGAGGTTTTCTGGGCCATGAGAGCAGCACTAATGTGTGGAGTAATTAAACCTTCATTAAGCAGAAGAGCGCCACAAAGGGTGGGTATAGTGTGGACTAAATATTTGACTAACATACAGGAATAATCTGAGACACAAAGGGGAAAGAGACAGGCAAGAAGTAATACCCGTGCAACCAAATCAGAAAAGATGTGAAAAAAACGAGGTGGGGTGCAGAACGCCACGCCGTCCTGCAGGACTACAGAAAAAAAACATTACTGGTAAGACTAACTGGGGTTTTCCCCAGGTGTCCTAGCCACAGAAGGCAAGCAAACACACAGCGTCCTACCTCAGAGTGGACTGCCTGAAGAAACATTTTTCTGAAATTCTGCTGGTTGGAAAACAGTTGGAAAAGAAACGCAGCAACCATTTTGGAGCTTCCTCTAGCAGTGTATTGGCCATGCTGCTGCCTGGATTTAAACGGACATAACTAACAATGCACAGTAACAGGAAGCCCATCAGCACTTCCTATTGGCAGATGGCCTGCAAATGCAAGAGCTGTCATCTTGCCCTGGAGAGGGATGCATATGAGCACTGTTTGTGTTGGTCTGGTTTAAAATGGACCTTCACTCTGAATAAGAATCTATCTTGTTTTCCACACCCTGTACATACAGATTGTCCACATTAAAAACCATGCTACCTGCATCTACTACATGTTATGAGCCTTTAAACATCCAAGATGGCAACTTATGGAAGCCGCCATCTTATCAGGCAGCCTGCAAACAGGAAGTGCCTCCTGGCTGTGCTGCTCTGCATTCTGGGACTGCTGACCGTTACCTGACCCCAGCTCTGCTCTGTCTGAGCAAAGCACAGCTATAACCTGCCCCCCTGTACCTTATCCCACTCTCCTCTCCTCAGTGTGATGCTTCTGAGTCAAGATGGCAGCGCCCGTATCCTAAATTCCTGAACAGAGTTGCAGCTCAGTGGGGGAAAGAATAATAAGTTGGTGACTAAAAACATAAAATATATTAATTTTAGATGCTGAGGAACCGTTTAAGAGTTTGGGCTTTTCATTAAATCACGCTGAAGGTCCGGTTTAAGTCATTTTTGACTGTCTGCTTTAAATAAAGGAGCCCCCCCCCCCCATCCCCTGCCCCTAGAGTTCTGCCAAGGCGTTCTGATTTCAGGCCTTGATCTCTCACCAAGGATACCTTGGTTTCTTATTATCTGCCCTCTGTGGGGTCACTGGTGCCCTTTTTTAAACCAGAAACGTCTTTTTCCGAAGAACGGGAAAGAACTGAATCAAACCAAAAAGGAAATTACCCTCGAAGGGAAGTCCACAATGGTGTGACTTGGTCTGCTTGGTCTCCCTGCCATGCCTGAAGCCATAGATGCCTGGCACTGTTAGTGCAAATGTGAAAAATACAATTCTGTGATTACTCACCTGTAGAATTGATATTATGAGTATACAGTACGTCCTACTCCAGATAAGCTTCTTTACGTCTGGGCACTACTCCGCCAGATAGCGCTGGACTGCAGAGATAGCGAAATTGGCTCCTCCTGGCCCCACAAACACCCAGGACCTCCCACAAACTCCCAGTATTGAAAAGCAGTTAACAAGAAGCCGGGAGAATGATAACATAACCAACCATTAACTAAACCATCAATGATAATCACCATACAGGGGATCCAAGTATAATGAAACCAAGGGTGGGGTGGAGCAGGATGTACTGTATACTCATAATATCAATTCTACAGGTGAGTAATCACAGAATTGTATTATTCTTAGTATACAGTACGTCCTGCTCCAGATAAGATTCTTTACGTCTGGGACATCCAATAGCAGTGTCCGTAAAGTAGGGTAACCCTAAAAGGCAACAACGGGCAGTTTAGATCACTGCCGCCTGCAGAACCTTGTGGCGAAAAACAGCATCAGCTGAGGCCCGAACATCAACTTTGTAAAACTTTGAAAAGGTATGAACAGAAGACCAAGTAGCGGCCTTGCAAACTTGTTCAACAGAAGCCTGGTGCTGAAAAGCCCAAGAGGCACCAATAGCACGAGTGGAATGAGCAGTAAGGCGGAAGGGAGGATTCCTCCCCTTAGCAGTGTAGGCCTGAATCACAGCCTGACGGATCCATTTGCTGATAGTAGATTTAGCAGGAGCCAAACCCTTCCTAGGACCAGAAGGGACCACAAAAAGAGCATCAGTTTTTCTGAAAGGTGCAGTAGCCACCAGATAGAACTTCAGATTCCTGACCACATCCAAGGAATGCAAACCCCCTTTCCTTAGTGTTACTAGGATTAGGGAAGGCAGAACAATATCCTGATTAAGATGAAAGGCAGACACTACCTTAGGCAGAAAAGCTGGCTTGAAGCGAAACACCACCTTGTTCTGGTGTTTCTCAAAGTAGGGGGGCTGAATGGAAAGCGCCGGCAACTCAGAAACACGCCTAACAGAAGTGATAGCCACCAAAAAGACAACCTTGAGAGTAAGAATGGCCAAGACAGCTTCCTGCACAGGTTCAAAGGGAGCACCCTGCAAGGCAGACAAGACCAAGTTCAAATCCCAAATAGGCAACATAGGCTTACGTGGAGGACGCACATGAGTAACCCCCTATAAAAAGGTCTTGACCAGAGAATGCTGAGCAAAAGATCTTTGGAAGAAAACAGCCAGGGCAGAAACATGACCCTTCAGAGTACTGAGTTGAAGCCCCAGATCCAAACCAGAATCCTGGGGATAGAGAACACACGACAGGGAAGAGACCTAGACTCACACCAGTCAATGTAGGCACGCCAAACCCTATAGTAAATGGAAGAAGAAGACTTCTTCCTAGCCTTTATCATGGTGTTAACAGAGGCAGACAGCCCCTTTTCCATCAAGATGGAGGTTTCAGCAGCCAGGCTGTCAAAGCCAACGTTTGTAAATTGGGATGGCGTAAATGTCCATGTCTCCCACATCTCCAAGACACGTCCCATAGTCCGTGGCAATCAAAGGCTTTAAAGGAAAGGCGTTAGTGTTGCAGACAGACTATCTGCTTGTTTATACATAGGGTCCTTCAAAAAAAAAAAAAAACAGGTCAGATCTTTTAGAGACATGGGCTAAGGGAGCATCTACTCTGGGTGCCTTGGCCTAAGGCGCTATGTCTGCTTCCTCAAAGGGGAACCCGCGTTTTAATGATTCTGGGTAGAACCTGGCTTCTGGTTTCCTGCACTCCCTTGAAACCATTTCCTTAATTCATTCATGGACAAAAAGGCAGGAGTGAATATATTCATCTGAAGAAACCCCTTCATTCGATGCCCTCACCCTGGGAGGAAAACCTGGGATCACCCACAATGACCCATTTGCTCTTGATTCTTGACCTGGGCAACCCCACTGACCTACGGATAAAGTGAGGTGAGAGGCCAGAGGGCAGGCAAAAACTGAACCAATTTGGATTTGTATGAAGCAAATGTGCTATCTGTACCCCTTGCCAGACACTCAAAAAAAAAAAAAAAAAAAGATTAGGCGTAACCGCATCCAGGAGTCAACGCGCGCATAACTGTTGTCGTGTAGGGGCATGTGGCAATTTTGGGTGGATTTAGGTAGAGGCCTGTCCTTAACTTCCTTAGGGCTCCTAGGCTCCTTCACATCCTTAAGAGCTTTAGGCTTGGCATGCAAGGGAACAACATAAGGTCGTTAACCAGGGACCTGGTAAACACCCCGGGGTAAGGAACACTTACGGAGACCTGTGAACCACCAACGCCCATAGTAGTTGCAATGCGGCCAGTATTGCCGCCGCTTCAGCCACCAATCCTTAAAGGTCTTGCTCTGCTGCTCGGCAGAGAAACCATGGTCTCATTCATCCATTTTGGATGCCTAAAGGATGACATCACGCAAACCTGATGCAATGAGGTGACCCCCCCCCCCCCCCGACCCGGAAGTGACGTTGCGCGTCCCTCGCCTTTGGAGCCCGAGCTCTGACGCTGCTGAGGACCAGGTACCCAACCCGCAGTTCACAGCAGCAGCCATTGTCCCACGTCCCTCACCCTGCCACAGAACACAATATCTTGGAGCTCTTGTGTAGGAGTCTGGCACCCAGCCAGGGCCTACACTGATGTGGAAGGGGGGGGGGGGGGGGGGAGGGGGAACGCAGGAAGAAGTAGTGACCACAATGTTCCGCCCCAATATAAGCGCACAGAAAAAAAAAAAACCTACATTGCATATTTGACCTAGCTGAGGCTCTGTAAAGAAAAATAGGGGGAAGAACACAAGGGCACAAGGGATCCAAGCCTACCATCAACCCTCAATCCACAAACAAACATACTGCATCACATGTTTCCTGGAGGGAAACACAAACACTAAGGACCAAGGAGAAGGGGCGGGGTTTTAATACTCTGTCAGTTTGTGTTAACCGTTTAGGGAGAGGAAGTGAGTGGCCAAGCCGTCCTGGAGGACGCCTGGGGAAAACAGGGCTGCGGGGGCAGTAGGCAATGCGGGAGCAGCGGGGAAGTAAGTCAAAAATTACTGTTGGTCCAGCGTGGGTGGCATACAGACTGCTCATGCCCTCCACGGCACATTTCCCCCCCCCCCCCCCCACCTCCTCCTTTTGCTTCTGGCAAATAGGACCGTACCCCACAGGAGCAGACCAGCAAAAGGTATGTTTGCACCACAGTGAACTAGCTTGGGATGTCCCTGTACTGTCAGAGCCTCTGGAGAGCAATTGCACTGACCTCCTGTGTTAGTTGTATATTGGTGCAAGTAGCAGCCACCCCTATATTTTCATTCTGTGCAAGCACCTGGGGTGGGGGGGGGGGGTTAGAGATGTATGGGGGGGTGGGATTTTGACCCCTATTTATTTATACATATATGCCCCTCCCCCATTCAAGGTTATAGGGCAACATTTAGAGGTGCAGCTTCAACATATCCCTGCATATTTTTCTTAAACCAGATCTTAGATTCAGATTATATCATTGGTTGGTAGCTAACAAGACTGAGTGCAGTGTCTCCTTTAAGTTTTGTATATTTCAATTGCCATGCTCGCATAACTCCCAGTGGTCGGAGAGGCTGCCACCCTTCCTTATGACTGTTGGTCTGGTTTAGACTACATTTTGCTACATCTGTACAGTTCAGTACATTTCATATAGAATCCCCTTATTATTTAGAAGTAAAACACGTAATAAAAGCATTTACTCACTTTTTAAAACTGTTTTAATCCTAGTAATCATAGGTTGAACACTGGTCTCGCCATCAGAATGGTGATCACTGTCTTCGTCGAATTTCTCTTCTACTCTTCTCTTTTTGGGAGTATGAAGACTCTCTTCCAACAGTGCATCCACATCATTATCAAAATCATCCTGCAAAACAAACTATCAGGCATGTCCCCTCTTCCAGAAGGGGTTGAGAGGCAAAATGCCCTTTACACCAAGCACAAGCATGTACCTCCAGTTTGGAGCTAGAAAGGATGGCAAAGAATGCATCTAATATATGCTGCTGACACTCAAAACACTCAGATACAGGGAAAAAAACAAAAAAAACAACACACCATAAACATAATAATCAGAACATGGTCAGGACGTAAATGACAAAGCACAACTCGTTACACGGGTGAGCTGCTCAAGTAACAAATGAAATGTTAGTAATTAGTAATGTTTGAAGTTGCTCTGCATTTTTCGACATACCTCATAGTTGTAAATCAGCGATTCATCATCAATCTTATCGCTCTGTAGGAGGCTTTCCGAAACAAACTCGGCGCCGTCCTCGTCCACATCCATCATGTTCTCTGTGAAGTCTTCCAGATCATCGAGAACTGCATACTCCACTTTATTCTCCTGATCGCCTTCCAGATAATCGTTTGTTTTATTTGCACTGTCATCGTCATCCACACTTTCACCATTGCTACTACCGGCAAAAGGACAAACATGCAAGTCTCCATTGACAGTATTATTGCTATCTAGAGTAGTGGGACTCTCTGAACCTGTTCCAGTGTAAAGTACCTTTCTATCCTTGCTTTTACAACTTTCTGTAAAGCTTACACTAATTTTAACATCTTTAAGTAACTTAAGATCAGGCGTAAACCTCTTAACTGAGGGGGCATGGCGTGCTGTGCTGGGATTTTGGTCACATTGTAAAGGATCTATCACTGTTGAATGGCTGTTGTAGGTAGACGACCCTTTAGTAAGTAGCTGTGCTCCGTATAGCTGCAGGTCCCCAGCAGGGGTGTGCGACTGTCCATCACCACCAGAGCCAACGTCCATTACCTCTGCGTCACTGGACGTTTGCAGGGGAGGTGGTGGAGGCTCTTCATTTGGCGGAAGTGGTGGGGGACAAGCAGGTGTGAACTCCATTTCTTTGCATCCGGGTTCATCTGGGGGAGGAGGTATATCCTCACACTGCTCCATAATGGATAATAAATCTAAACACTATACAATAAATGTACTTAAACAACTATTTTGAGTTCTAGAAGGCGAAGATCCAGCTTGGGTAAAGCATTATTCAACTGGCAACTCAGACGATTCAATTAAGCTGACTGCATTGCTCTTTTCATTAATGTAGACAGCCTTCAGAAACACTGTCTCTATTACTGGAAATCACAATGTATTCAGCTTAAGACGATGATTTAGCTCTAGGCGGACGTTGTGGTTCTTGAGGCTTTCTTTCTGCCTGTAAAAGAACAAGAAAGGTGGGAAGACAAAGGAAAAGGTTGAAATTAGACTAGGCATGTGTTTTACAAGAATTATTCAAAAGACCAACCTGATCAAATCCATAAAAGCACAAAGTACATTTCTAAACAAATGTCTAGTCTAGAGACGTATTTAATTACTTTGAACCCTGCATTTTTAAAGAAAGGCGCGTAAGAACAGCAGACAAACTAATGCAATCAATACAGCATTCAGGAAAGGAAAAAATTAAAGTGGACCAAAACCCAGGATGTTTACTATCCTGGGTTCTGATCCACTCCCCCGGGGCACCCCGCTATGTGAAACCCCCCAGACCGCCCGCATCAAGTCACCTCACCGCGGTTCTACAGCGCATGCGCAGAATCTTATAGACTCCTGGGCCAAATCAGACGGGTTTGGGTCCACTTTAAAGTGTAACAAAACCCAGCATGGTCGGTGCCGGAATTTAAAAGAATACCCCCCCGGAGTGCCGAAGCTCACCTCCTTCATGGCTATCTCACTGTTGTACATACAGATGGCCACATCCCCAGCATATTTGGGCTGTGCGCGCACTCTCTTGCTCCCAGCAATTCAGCAGGGGAGAGGAGCATGAACGCTGCAGGGGATCGCCGTAAAAGACAGCTCAGAGAGCGAGAGCCCACGCATGCACTGTAGGACCAGGGAAAGGTGATTTTTTTAATGGCTTATCTGGGGGGTTTCACACAGCGAGGTATCCCAATTCAGGACACCCCAGGAGCACATAACAAAAACCAGGATATTCAAAATCGGGCACACTCAAAAGTATTCCCACTGAAAAGTTTAAACTTACAGGTATGTCCAATCAGGCTCAAACTGGGGCCACTCCCCAAATGGACCCTCCAACCAGATCATCAAGATGAGTGTCCTGGGTGCAGAGCTACTCATGGCTGGCTTTAAAATGAGAGGACGATTGGTGGCAGTGGAGAAGTAAACCAGGACTAGAGGACGATTGGGGGCAGTGGAGAAGGCCACAAGGACTAGCTGATGATTGGTCCACATAAACCTGGAGCTGGCCCTGCCCATGGGTCTTTTCACTTGTGCAATGTTTTTTTTCTTCAATCGCAAAAACCCTTGCTTGGCACAATTTGGGAGAAAAACATTTGCTATTCCAGTCAACTAAACTGGATTTTCAAACAGTTCCGGTCCAAGTACAGTGATCAGCAACTCACCTGGTCGCTGGATCCAAGCACACACGGCACCCCATGGTTACTGCACCGCCCCGGGCCCAAGTGCCATTGCCTGATGCTTTCATGTTCGTTAAATGGAGAGGGCTTGGTAGAATGCCTGACTGATAGCAGGTCACAAGCCTGACCCATGCTCGGCCCCAAGTTTGCGAGTGATGCATGCGATCTACTGACCAGATGAGTTGCTGATTGCCAGTACCCTTTTGTTTTTCCCTGTAGAAAACATTGGTCTAGTTACTGTGCACGCCCATTGTTTCACTAAGGTGCATTGGTTTGTCCATCTCGGAGGATGATGCATAACATCACATCATGTGGTATGCCCCCTGCTACCAATAAACAAGGAAGTCTACTGCCTTGTGCAGCAATGAACAGAGGCCGACTGGGGAGCATGGCGTCAGCAGTGGCGCTAACAGCAATGAAAACGGGGGCTGTTAAAGAACATTGGCCTGGACACCTGGCACTTGCATCTAAAAGATCTAGGGCTGGTCGATTCCCTCTCTTTGGGGCATCCCGATTTGGAATACCCTGATATGTGAAACTCCTGCGATTGCCTGCAAAACTCTGTTACGGCAGTCCCATGGTGCATGCATCAGCTCTCATCCAATTAGAACTTTTTTGCTATATATATTAATAGCAATAGAGCTTCAGCATATAAGGGGAGCAACCGGTCCAGTATACCCTGCGCTACTGGAGTCTTTTTGATCCACTAAGTATTTCTAATTGGTTTAAAGTATGAGGTCACCAACCTGTTACCGGGGGAGTGATGTTCAGGAGCCAATCAATGTGGAGAGAATTGTGACAGTCTGTTTACAGTCACCATGTATAAAAAAGGCTTTATTTCCAGCAAGCACAGATCCCCCACCCCAGCCACCACAACCTAACATGCAGAGTGTGTGTGGATCCTCTCTTCTCCCCAAAAAGTGTGCGCGCTTACCCGCCTCAGCAGCTTCTAGCACCATGCTCAGGTTTCCCAGTTTCCATCCGTCATGTGATCCAGAAGCACAAGCATGTTGCTGAATCGGGTAAGCTGGCACTTTTTCCCTCCAGGTAGCCTGCAAGCTTAGCGCAACGGAGGCTGACCTTCTACACATGAAACATGCTGCTGAAGAAACGCAGAGTAGACTTCCTTTTAAAGTCTGCTTGAATAAGCCAGCAGAGGCAAGTATGCTGTGGTTTCTGGTCTTAGCAGCACATCTGAAATGGGTGAACATTTGTAACTACAGGGTGGTGGGAGACAAAGCATTCAGTAATTTGCAAGGCCATCCTGTATGCCCACACAGTCACAATGACATGATTGGCTGCCACACAACTAATATGCAAGTGGCATCAAGCAGCCAGATGTGTAGATAGCAGGGCATCCCAAATTAGGATGTTCATGTTGCAGAGGTGAGCAGAATTATATTCTATTTGACTTGACTTAAAGCAGAACAAAAGCAGAACAAGCAGGCTGAGGCGGGAGCACACACGCTGCCGGGGATGCAGTCGCGTTGGCTCTCCATTCTAGTCAATGAGAGTAGTTTGCCGAATAACAGTAACGACAGGCGGCACTTATTGGACAAGAGTCCACACATGCGCCATAGGATCCAGAAAGAAGCGAGTGGAAAATGTCTTTCTGGGGGGTTTCGGAAAAACGGAACAAGACCCGGCAAAGTCAAATTCGTAGGTTTTGTTCTACCTAACACATCTCTGGCAGCTCTGTCAGGGAGGATCCTAACTCACAGGGACCCCAAACTAATCCACCAACAGTAAGACTAATATTCGAGACACTCACCTGTTAGGGAAACGCCATCTGTCAGGGAACAGGAAACAGCTGCACCTGTGAGGCAGCAACACCTCAACCCAAGGGCATATATTACTCCAACACCCCATAATGCAGAATAGTTCTGAGGTCCCAGCGATCTTAAAAAAGGGACAATGCACGGACCAAAAGAAATGGCAGCGTATGGAGTGGGTGTTTATTCCACCTGTGAGTGAATGCTGTGTGACTCGATCTCAGGAGCATGAATGTTTTATACTAATCCAGAATGGGATAGCCTGGACAGGGACTGAACGGGTGTCTTGACTGGCTGTGTGTTAAAGAGGTCCTTCACTCTGAATAAAAGTCTATCTTATATGTTTCCCACACCCTGGATATACAGATTGCTCACATTAAAAATCATCCTCCCTGCATCTACTGCATGTTATGAGCCTTTAAACATTCAAGATGGCGGCTCATGGGACTTCAGGCAGCCGGCAAACAGGAAGTGCCATCTAACCGTGTTGCTCTGCGTTCTGGGATTGCTGACCTTTTCCTGATCCGAGCTCTGCTCTGTCTGAGCAAAGCACAGCTATAACCCGATCCCATGTACTGTATCGCACTCTCCTCTCCTCAGTAAGTGTGATGCTTCTGAGTCAAGATGGCGGCGCCCATATCCTAAAGTCATGAACAGAGTTGCAGCCCGTTGGGGGAAAGAATAATAAATGACTAAAAACTTAAAATATATTAATTTTATATGCTGGGGAATCATTTTTTAAGGGTTTGGGCTTTTCAATAAATCATGATGAAGGTCCGGTTTAAGAGGGAACGTAAAGTAATTTTCATCTTTAAAGTGGACCAAAACCTACATCCAACAGCAGGTGCACTCAGTGCTGCTCACCTCCCTTTGGATAGACTTGCCCTTTAGCCAAGTCTTAGCCGACTGCACTGATTGGATGGGCATGCACCGTAGGACCAGGGAAAGGGCAGAAAGCAGGGCATCCAGTATTAGGGTGCCCCAGGGCAATGACTAAAACCCAGGATAGTCAAACTCCCATGTTTTGGTCCACTGTTACTCTGCTGTGTTTCCAGTTCCTGTATCAGTGGTGGGATAGGCAAACACTTGTAACTACAGGTATTCTGGGTTTAGGTCCACTTTAGCACCATGACAAATAGGGATGCTAACCTCCATCACATGGCCATGCTTTATCCTGCTGTAAAGCACATGAGCTACTGCAACTCTCAGCAAGCAGGTCTGGTACTGGCAAGTGGTGTGGCATTGGCACCTCAGCAACAATTAGGGGGGGGGGGGGCTTTTGTCAGAGCTTAATGGTGCAATGAGGGCTTCTAAAATAAAACAGATTTGGGTATAGAAGTTTCCTATCC
This sequence comes from Gastrophryne carolinensis, assembly GCA_027917425.1. NCBI lineage: Eukaryota > Metazoa > Chordata > Amphibia > Anura > Microhylidae > Gastrophryne > Gastrophryne carolinensis. Next base: position 476,107,882 of record CM051234.1, on the reverse strand, counting down.
ACTGTGCGAGCAGAGCCCATAGACTAGCTCGGGGCCCCCACTCCAGGCACTGGTAGCTTCCACTATTGCCCCGCAAGGGGTGCGCGCATGCGCAGTGGCCCACTCTTCTTAGTCCCAATGGCTGGTGGCGCGACAACAGAAGGCTTTGCCGTACCAGAGCCGGTCTCCTGACACAGTCAAACAAGCCCCGCCCATCACTTGCCGGCCGGCCAGCAGCATCCCCGCCCGCCCTTTCTCCCCTATAACGCGCCCTGCACAGAGGCAGCCGCAGGTCACTCACTACCTTGGTATCATCCATCAGGAGGAAGATGGAGCCGGATTGTGCGGCAATGCTCCCGGTTCTCGGCTGCAGCTAAGCGCTGTTTTTTCTCCCTCTCGCTAACCGCACGTAATGCAGGACGTACTACACAGGCTACGTACCGTCACGCAACCTGCCCACACCAACATGGCTTCCCGGAGGCGTCACCTCAGCTAGGCAGTAACGTCACATCCGCCCTGCCCAGGACCTCTACAAATACACATTTCCAATATAAAACTAAGCTGGTTACACCGTACTAGACAAGCGGAAAATGATACACAACACTAAGCAAGAGAAAGCTTCTTTTAATAAAAATATTGCTGAGGAACTAGCAGAAGCTGAATGAAGCAGAGCAAGCAAAGTGGGTGTCTGTGTGTGCCATGGGATCACCACAAAGGAGATCCACGCAGATACACACAGCGGGACATCCTAGATTGGGGAACCTGAGAAACCTAGGTTTCTCGACTGATCCCAATTTGGAATGCCTCATAGCATCTATTAGGACTTTTCTGGATGCCCTGCTTTGCTCATTTTAATTAAGCTGTAACCCTCTCTACACTCACATGACACCCCATGCTAAATTTCCTACCCACTGCCAATGGGATTAGCATAGAGGGGTGTGAGAGGGATGTATAGGCTGGAATGACCTGGGGGGCATGAGGAAGGGGGTGGGTGTATGGCCAGGACTGAGATAAGAGGGAGAAATGGATGGGTAGAGGGGGGAGGAGGGATGGATGGCTATAGCTAACTAGGACTAGGAGGAGCAGATGGATGGGCAGAACTCAGCAGAGAGGGATGAATGGATGGGAGGAGCAGGAAGGTATAAACTAAAACAAGAATGAATCAATCAGGTGCAGGGGGAGCAATGGATCAGTAGAGCTATGAGGAGTGGCTAAGTGGGCAAAACTGAGGGGAGAAGGATGGATGAATGGGAGGAGCTCACAGGGAGGGATAGATGGCTAGAGCAAGGTGGAGTGAATGGATGGGCAGGACTATTACTGTGATCCAAGACTATCATAGTGTTATAGGTTTGCCTGTACTGTACTGTGCTGTGCTGTGAGTTATTCTGTTACTTACTTTTGGGGTGATCCGCAAAACAAAAATCCCAGGATACTTAAAGAGAATCTTTGGACCTTTTAGGCCGCCTGAGGGCCACTCCGAATCGGGATGCCCCACTGTGTAAAACCCCCCAGATCCACTCACCTGATGCCGGAGTCCATTCCATGTCTCAGCACCATGGACGCATCTCCGCTTAACTCTAGCTGTGCTTGCACGCCTCAGCTAAAAGCCACCTTGAAGAAGACTCTGCTCGGCTGCTTAGCAGGCCTTCGCCCAGGGCATCCTAAATCAGGATGTCCCCATGTATGAGCCTCCGCCGGGTCTGTGACCGCACCCATGCCCCCAGCCATTTGTGCTACTGTCTGAGGGCATTAAAATGCATGACAAACGACCCCAATTATACAAGAGCCCACACATGCCCAATAGGACCGATGTGCTTTTCTGGGTGATCTGGGGGGTTTCACTTCCCAATTGGGAGGCCCGAAGGGCAAGGAATATGATAGTCAAAACCCTGGATTTTATTCCGCTTTAAAATGGCCAAAAAAAAAACATTTCCCCACATCCCCCGCCTATGTACCTCAGGTGATGATGCCAGTTGATACAGTCGAGGCCACGCCCACATGCTATTTTTGAGATCGCTGATCTCAAGAATGCCAGCTGATATGACCAGCCCACTGACTGCATCCCTGTTTTCCCTGTAGTCTTGGGAGCACTCTGAATGCTACAGCTGAAGGAAAGCCAGGAATGGAAAAGGTCACCGGCGAAGACAGCGTTGTGGGAGCTGCAGGTAAAGGTGAGTATACATCCTGATTTCGGCTGCCTGAGGGGCAGGATATTGATATGAGGGCTTTTAGACACCCCAGGGCTGACCATTGCGCAATTTAAGCTGCTTTAAGGATGTATAAGAAAGCATAATTTGGGGTTTAAAGTGGACCAATCAGGATTTTGGCTATTCTGGTGATTGGTCCCTGCCTGGGGGCATACCTCAGCTAGTGAGTGGCCCAAGAGCATGGGCTCGGTGCCCATCAACAGACCTGTGCTCTAGGGCATAAGGGCTGGTAATCACTAGGACCAGCAGTTCGGCCCTTGAGCCCTGGGATTACCAGCCCCTGTGCTTGGTTTGCTGGATTGGTAAGCTTTAAAGGGGGGTGGGGGAATGCTAGTTTTTCTTTAGGGAAGTGACTATTTTAAAATAATAAAATTTAAAAAAAAGGGACACTTTCTAAAGCTTACCAACCTGGCAAACCAACCATAGCGGCTGGTAATCCCAGGGCTCATTGGCCGAACTGCCGACCTAGGTCGTAGTGATTGGCAACTCTTATGCCCAACAGCACAGGTCCAGTGCTGAGCACACGGTGCAGGAAGCTTCCCATCTGCCCTTTAAACTGGTCTTTTGGACCCTTTACAAGTTCAAAAGTAGTAAAAAAAATACAATTCTGTGAGTCTCAACTGTAGAATTGATTTCTGTGGATGGATATAGTAGCATAGCAAATAGGGTGGGCGCGATGCCCTGGAGTGAAGGAAGAGAGAAATCAATTCTACGGGTGAGAATCACAGAACTGTATTTCCTCTCATCTTCCACTCCTGAGTGTCATTGAATCAAATACGATTGGGACCACCCAAAGCAGTGCCCTTCTTTCAGGGTGGGAATCCCAAATGTGAACCCTATTCCTCTAACCTGAGGAAGGTTAGGTTTAGTGAAGAGCTCACTACGCCGTGCAATACCTTCCGCCAAAAGCAGTCCACTGAGGCTCTAAAGTATACCTTATTAAATTTGGTAAATGTATGAACCGAAGACCAGGCAGTAGCCTTACAGATTTGTTCCACTGAAGCCTGTTGCTGAAAAGCCCAGGATGCCCTGATAGCTCAGGTACAATGGTTTGTAACCCGAAAAGGAGGATCCCTCCCCTTGGAAACATGAGCCTTAATCACTGCCTGTCTAATCTGATGGTAGACTTAGCCGACGTTAACTAAATCTGAGGGGCCACGGAAAGGTTTAGCAAGGAGTCAGTCCTGCAGAAGGTCTGAGTAGCAGAGAGATATTATTTAAGAGCTCTCCTTACATCCAAGGCGTGGAGGACTCTCTCTTTATGGCTAGGCAGAGCGGTACACAAGGAGGGTGAAACCACCTCCTCATTAAGATGGAAAGAAGAAACCACCTTAGGAAGAAAGTCCTGTTTAAAACGGAAGACCGCCTTGTCTTTGTGTAAGACTAAATAAGGAGGCTTAATAGATAAAGCTGCTAATTCAGAAACCCGCCAGACAGAAGTGATTGCCACCAGGAAGACTTTAAGTGTCATTAAAAACTGAACTTTCTGCCAGTGGTTCAAATGGAGGGCTCTAAAGAGCTGATAAAACTCAGTAGAAGAGGCTTTGAGGGAAGTCGCACAAGGGTATTTTCATCAATGGGCCCTTGAGGGTACTCAACTGAAGTCCGCCATCGAGCCATCGAGACTCCTTTGCAAAAATTTGAGGATTCTGGAGACGAAAAAATGTCCTACAAGCGACACCCCTGGATTCGCACCAGGCAATAAAGATGCGCCAGACTCTATGATAAATTCTTGATGAAGTCTGCTTCTGAGCCTGAATAATCATTCTGATGACCCTGGCAGCTAGGCCTTCCTCTGCCAGGATGGAAGTTTCAATAGCCAGGCTGTCATAGCCAGAACTCGTAAATTGGGGTGCTTGCCTTTCGACACGCTTACTATGTCTGAAAACCAAATTCTTCTTGGCCAATGGGGAGCCACAAGTATGGTTAGGATCCCTTTGCGAGCTACTTTCTTTAGTACTCGACCCCAGAGTGGTAATGGAGGGAATGCATAGAGAAGCCTGAAGCTGACCAAGGAAGGGTCAGGGCATCTACTGCTAGTGGGTCCAGGGTCCTTGGACAAATCTATGGACTTTCGGATTGTGTGCCTGCATATTGTCCACCCCTGGTATGTGGATCTCCAAGATGCACGGAACATTCTTCCTGGCCCAGAGAAAAATCAGATTCACCTCCCTGAGAGCTTGCCTGGTCTGGTGCCCCGCTGGTGGTTCATATAGGCCACCACCGTCATGTTGTCTGCTTGAAACCTGACAGGATGACCCCTCAGAATGGAGGTTCAATTTGTGAGAGATTAGAATTGCTCTCAGCTCCAGGATATTCATAGGAAGTCTGTTCTCCCCTGGGCCCCACTGTCCGTGAATCATTTGTGACTCCATGACGCCACCCCAACCCTTTTAGCTGGCATCTGTGATAACAATCTTTCAGCATACTGGAGGAAAGGATTTGCTCACCTGAAGAGGTTGGGGATTTAGCCACCAGGCTAGAGACTGCCTTACTGAGTGTGTCATGCAAAATGGGTGATCCAGGGTCTCCTTAGTTCGATCCGAAATTCGAGCAATTCCAACTGCAGGGGTCTTGTGTGGAACTGTGCAAAAGCACTGCCTCAAAGAAAGACACCATCAAGCCCAACAGATGCATTCCTTGATGGATCGACGGGTGCTGGCAGGCCAAAAGAGCCTGTACCCTGGCCTGAAGCGAGAGTGTCTTCTGCTCCGGGAAAAAGACCTTGATGTGAGCTGTGTCTAATATCATTCCAAAAAAGAAGATAACTTTTGAGGGAATGATATGCAACTTTGAATAGCTGACTATCCAACCAAAGTTTTCTAGAGTCGACAAGATGGACTCTGTATCTCTCAAAGCCACCAGAAAGGATGGGGCTCTGATCAAAAAATCATTGAAGTATGGGGCGATTTGTAATCCCTAGTTCCTCAGAAGAGCCATGAGGCCAAACAGAACCTTGGTATAAACCCTTGAAGCCAAGGACAGGCCAAAAGACAGATGAACTGCAAAATACAGAAGCCGTCCCCCTACCTGGAAGGGTGAGGGCATCCTTTCCTGTCTGGGAGGGCTTAGCCTTACTTTGCTAGTCTTGTTTTGGGTCTTAGGTTTATTCCACAACTTCTCACAGTGTCTAGAGGAAAATACAATTCTGTGAAACTCACCTGTAGAATGGTTTTTGAATATATCCAGTCCAGGTCATCCCAGAAGTGATGACAGCTGGGGTAATCCACCGCCAGGTGGCGCTCGACTGCAAGATCAAAAGCTGTAGCTCCTCCCGGCCCGCTATAAAAGCAGGTGTCTCAGATGATTCCCCAGTGGTTAAACAGCAGTAAGAAAAGAGACAAGCCGGGAGGCCGAGCAACTATGTTACTTCACATAGCTTCAGCATGTACTCTCTCCAACAGAACTAAGGACAACGGTCCAATACAAAAATCATCATAACAGGCAACCAGAGATAATGAAATAAGGGCGGGGTGGGACGACCTGGACTGGATATATTCAAAAACAATTCTACAGGTGAGTTTTACAGAATTGTATTTTTCACTATATCCAGTCCAGGTCGTCCCAGAAGTGATGACAGTTGGGACATCCAAAAGCAGTGTCCATTAGGGCGGGATCCCCAGTGCGGAACAGCATGTAGTTCATTTCACTACCGCCTGAAGCACCTTTCGGCCAAAGACAGCATCAGCTGAGGCCCTAAGATCAACCTTGTAAAACTTTGTAAAGGTATCAACAGAAGACCAAGTGACGGCCTTACAAACATGTTCAACAGAGGGCTGGAGCTGAAAGGCCCAGGATGCACCAATAGCTCTAGTAGAATGAGCTGTAACATGAAAAGGGGGTTCCTTCCCCTTCGCAGAATATGCTTGCACCACCGCCTGTCTGATCCACTTACTGAGAGTGGACTTGGCCGGAGGCAAGCCCTTCCTAGAACCCTCGGAGAGGACAAAAAGACAATCCGAGTTCCTGAAGGACTCAGTCGCAACCAGGTAGTACTTAATGGCTCTGACCACATCCAGGGAATGGAGGGTCCTTTCCTTAGAGTTAGTCAGTGCTGGACACAAGGAACGCAAGACAACTTCCTCATTAAAGGAGCTGTATCGCGAATTTTTCTTGGTGACATAGTGGTACTTTGAATGTAGGTAAGTGTTGGAGTAAGAATTACAAATGTAGCCAAATGTAGAAAAAAAATGATGTGTGTTGAGCAGCTGGAGACTAATAGCTCATGTTTATGTCTTCTGAGTGTCAGACCGACACTCTGGCCTGTTCCATGCTGAGGAGAGGGGTGAAACAATGTATCAGTTCCATGCTGAGGAGAAGGGGAGAACAATGTATCAAAGTCTCAGCTGTTCAGTGCTGGCAGCCATCCAGCATCAGATAACAACATTGCAACATTGCCTGGCCAGAACTTATATATCTAAAACAGAGAGAAAAGCTATAGAAGTCATTTAGCTGATTTTGACAGTTTTCCCTTCATGTTGGCTCTGCTGCAGAATCTTTCAGTTTACCATTTTCTCTTTCATATTCTTATTTTTCATTTTTTCCATATGATCTTTCTTTCAGCTTTGCGTGTTTTGAGCAAAGCCCAACCCAGGATTTTCACTAGCTGGAGGTTTGTTTTGTGCCCCTAGGGGCATCCCGACTTGGGATGCCCCGATATGTGAAATCCCCAAGTTCGCCTGTGAAAACGTACCTTTCCCTGTCCCACAGCGCTCTCATCCAATCAGCTCTGTTTGCACGCAGATGGGGAGCCTGAGCAGTAACCTTCCTGGCCGCCTGGCCTGTCTAAATGACTATCTGCGTGAGGGCGCCAGAAAAATGGGGGGATCTGTGGTTATCCAGGGGTCGTTTCACACAGTGGGCATCCTGATTTAGAATGCCCAAGGGGCAAGGTCAATGGCCGGGTCTTATAGACTTCAGGGTCGGCCACTCAGGGTTTTGTTCCACTTTAATACCTTTAGATTTTCCTGCACAGTTATTCAAAGAAGAATTTCAGTCATTTTCAGTCAGTTTAGTTTATTTTGTATAGATTTTACACATTTGAGTCACCTGGCCTCATAACAAAAGCAGCAAAACACACACACACACACACACACACACACACACACACACACACACACACACACACACCTGTTACCGCTGATTACAGTGTCAGCCTCTGAGGTAAAGTGTTGCTAGGAGACCAGTGGGCTAAATGAAGCAGCTCACTAAAAACAACCCAGCAGATCCCCCTATTCAGCAAATGGACTGAGCCATAGAGAGGCATATATTTTTTTCTTTTTCTATCGCCAGATTATTTATACACATGTTATAAGCTATTGTGTGGCTATTTAATTATTTATCTTTTTTAATGCAAATTTTGCGATACTGCTCCTTTAAGGTGAAAGGGAGAAACAACCTTAGGCAAAAAAATCAGGTTTAAAGCGAAACACCACCTTATCCTTATGCCGTTCAAAGTAAGGAGGCTTCATACAAAGCTCTGACACGCGACGCACCGAGGTGTTAGCTACCAAAAAGACCACCTTTAGGGTCAAAATAGACAAAGCAGCATCACACAAAGGCTCAAAGGGGGGACCCTGGATAGCAGAAACCACCAAATTCAAGTCCCACACCGGTAATACAGGCTTACACGGTGGACATACATGGGCAACTCCTTGGAAAAAGGTCTTGATCAGTCTATGATTGGCAAAGGATCTTTGGAAAAAGATGGCCAAGGCCGAGACCTGGCCCCTGAGGGTGCTCAGCTGGAGACCCAAGTCTAAGCCGTGTTGCAAAAACTCCAAAATCCTAGAGATAGAGAAAGTGCGACAAGGAAAGCTCTTGGATTCACACCAAGCAATGTAGGCATGCCAAACTCGGTAGTATATCATGGAAGAAGACTTCTCCTGCGCCTGAATCATGGTCTGAACAACCGTGGCTGACAGCCTCTTTTCCGTCAGGACTGAGGTTTCAATAGCCAGGCCGTCAAAGCCAGCGTCTGTAAATTGGGGTGCCGCAGCGATCCCTGCATGAGAAGCCCTGGGTCGTCGGCCATGACGTAGAGATCGACTGACATCTGAACTATAGGGTTGATTCAGAGCCCCTTTCTCATAATTTTTATGGAGGTCTTGCTACCAAACGAAAAATCATGCAAAAATGAAAACATTTCACACTAAAGTTCTCGCAGAAAAAAGACTTTGCTGAATCACACGAGGGGAAAAAATGAACAAGAATGGAAATATTCACGCAAAAAAAAAAAGGTGATAAAGGGGCTCTGAATCAACCCTTATGTCCGCGAACCAACTCCGCCTCGGCCAGCGAGGAGCCGCCAGGATGGTTGGTACCCCCTCCTGGGCTATCTTGCACAACACTCGGCCCAGGTAGTGGAAACCGAGGAAATGCATAAAGGAGCCTGAACTCCGTCCAAGGAATCGCTAGAGCATCTGTGGCAAATGCCAGAGGATCTCTCGACAGGGAGACAAATCTCAGGAGCTTGTGATTGTGTCTGGACGCAAACAGGTCCACGTCCTGCTGACCGCAGCGGAGACACAGAGCGTGAAAGGTCTTGTTGCTGAGAGACCATTCCCCCTGATGTGAGGGCTCGCTTGCTCCGAGTCCCGCCTTGGTGATTTATGTAGGCGACCGCTGCCTGATTGTCCGAGCGAACCTGAATCGCACAACCCCTTAAATGGGGAGGCCGGTGAAGAAGCACCAACCGGATCACTCTCAACTCCAAGATATTTATGGGCAAATGGGCCTCCTGCGGCCCCCACTGACCCTGGATCTTCTGCATTAGCCAAAGGCCTCCCCAGCTGGTTAGGCTGGTGTCCGTGGTAACTATCTCCCACCGTGGAGTCAAAAAGGACTTGCCTACCAGCAGATTTCTGGAGTCCAGCCACCACAAGAGGGACTGCCTGGCCGGGAAAGACAGTGAAAACTCCTGTTCCAGTGACTCCTGTGTCCGGTCCCCAACCGGTCAACAGATTCAATTGAAGAGGCCTCAGGTGGAACTGAGCAAAGGGCACTGCCTCGAAGCATGATACCGTAAGGCCCACCAGATGGATCGATGGCCGCTGACAAGACTGTAAGGTCTGCACCTGCGTCTGGAGGCCCGCCACCTTCTGCTGGGGCAGGAATACCTTGACCTGCGATGTGTCCAATGTGATGCCCAGAAAGGACCTCACCATTGAGGGAGTGATAGACGACTTGGGGTAATTGATTACCCATCCGAAATCCTCGAGAGTAGATAACACCGTCCGGTTGTCGCTCTCGGCCTGAGCCGCAATCAGCAAATCGTCCAGATAAGGAAGCACGTGGATGCCCTGGTTCCTCAGGATAGCCATGACGTCCACCAGCACCTGGGGGGCTGAGGCTATCCCGAACGGTAGTGCCACAAACTGGTAATGCTGATCCTCCAGCGCAAACCTCAGGAACCTCTGAAAAATTGGGATGTGCAGATAAGCGTCCTTGATGTACACCGTGGTCATGAAGTCGCCGGGTCGAAGCGAGCTCACCGCGGGCCGCGGTCTCCATGCGGAAATGCCTGACTCTGATAAACCTGTTGAGACCCTTCAGGTCCAGGATAGGTCTCAGCTTTCTGTCCTTCTTGGGAACCGTGAACAGACTGGAGTAGAAACCTTGACCCCGTTCCTGACGAGGCATAGGACAAATCCCACCTGACAGCAGAAGTTGTTGGACCGTAGCTCGTAGGCCCTAAGCCGTCAATGGGTTCTGGGATATCCGTGACTGAAGAAATCTTGAGGGCGGCCAAACTGCCAGCTCTATTTTGTAACTGGAGGAAACCACCTCCTGAATCCACCGATCCGAGACGAGCTGTCTCCAGATGTGATCAAATAGCCAAAGCCGTCCCCCCACCCGAATGGGTGAGGGCGCCTCCTCATGCCTATGGGGCCTTGGACTTAGATCCCCAGGAGGGATTGGGTCGGCCTCGGAACCTACCTCGTCCCCAGGAATCTCTGCGAGTACCTGAAAATGAAGAGCCTCTTCCTCCTTGAAAGGAGCGATGGGCAGATGAACCCCGAAAGGGCCGCGCAGGCCTCCGTCGCTGGGGGAGTCTTCCGTGCTTAACCAGGAGGTCCAGATGCTCCCCGAACAATCTGTGGCCCACGAAGGGAATACTAGTGAGCGACATTTTTGGCCGTGGCACCAGCCGACCACTGCCACAACCAGAGCGAACGGCGAAGCGCAACAAGCAGGGCTGAGACCCTGGCACTGAGCCAGACACCATCATCCATGGCAGTGATAACGAAGGCAATAAACTCCACGCAAGCCTTGAGGTCTTTATACTCCTCCACCTGCTTGCAAGCCTTAGCAATATCCACAAGATGTCGCACCTTCTTTCTAATGGCCAGGGAGACAATGACCGCGGCATACACAGGGCAAAACCAAGCACCGGCAAGGTGAAGGCATCACAGACCAACTGATCCATGCGCTTGGGGCTGAGTGCAAAAGCGGGGGTTCTGGAGAGGCCGCAGGCAATAACGGGCTAGGGGCAGATACGCCCACCTGATCATGCTCAGAAATAACACTTCTGGCGCAAGTGACACAAACTGTGCTGAGTCCGCCCAGAGGGCTAGAACCACACATGGGGCAGAGCTTCACCCGCCCAGATGGGGCCCCTAGCTCACTATCCCCAGAAGCCTCCATTATGGTGATTAGAGCAATGATATTCAGGTTACAAGGCAATGACGTCCCAAACCTGACAAGCCCCAGAATTAGTCCCTCTTACGCAATCCCTCTTAACAGGGAGAGGGCGTAGAGAGAGGGGGGCCGGAGCTGGGAGGAACCACAACCCTTATTCTATCAAGGGGCCCACCTAGAAAACACAAACAGAAAAAGCCATAAGCATCCCACAGCACATGCCCTAGCAATACAATAATAGAGTTTAGCAAGAGGGACTCACAACACCAACCGCGATGCTTCAGCTAGCGGGGCCGACCAACAGCGTGCGGGAAGAGCAGGGCAAGATGGCGTGGAGCAGCAGGCGAACACGTTCCTCGAGGGGCTGGCCGCAGCGACGCGAAAAGCGGCATCGCACGGCCCCACCCCCCGCCGACGGCGCGAAAGACGGCGCCCACCCCCAAGATGGAGGGGGAGCCTGGAGCTGAGGAGATGCTGAGCGGCCCACAGAGATACGTCCGCACGAAAAGCGCGCACCCGGCAGCAGAGGTGGCGCGCATAATAAAAAGCCTTCCGCCGAGCAGCGCCGCCCCCTCTCACAGCGCAGCAGCAAGATGGAGAGGGGAGAGGAGAAGGAGCCTCAAGGGAGCGACGGAGGTAAGTATATGAAAGTATATAGGTGGGAGGAGCCTTTCAAGGGGGCGCCGCAGCAAAGACAGCGCAAGCCACCTCACTAAGGGACTCCTCAGAGTCAAAAAGTCAAAGAATCAAGTGAAGTACACCAAGCACAACATGTAATAAAGCTTGTGGGGCAGGGAGGGCATGAAACCCCCGTGGGCATGAGTGGCCCCCCCCCCCCATAGGCTGACCATCAGCCTATGGCCGGCTACCCTTTAGGCAGGGTCTGCGGCCCAGAGCCTAGCTCTGCCAATGCCTGACCCCGGCGTTCACCCTACCTTCACCAAGGCTGGGAGGCAGTAGTGGGTCCACAGGAACAGTGGGAATAAGGGCGCGGCGGCCGACGGGCTAGAAGGCCCCGCTCAGCTGCAGTATCCAGGAGAGAGTATCCAAACGATCTTCAGCAGCAGACTGCAAGATGAACACTGGGGAATCATCTGAGACACCTGCTTTTATAGGGGCCGGGAGGAGCTACAGCTTTTGATCTTGCAGTCGAGCGCCACCTGGTGGTGGATTACCCCAACTGTCATCACTTCTGGGACGACCTGGACTGGATATAGTGAAAGTGCCACTGCCAAATGGCCGAGTATTGGAAGATCTATGAAAAATACCATTTTGTGAGTACTCACCTGTAAAATGGTTATTACGAATATGTCACACACCCCACTTCCAAAGATCCATGACACTTGGGAAACCGGCCTGTAGAGGGCGATCTTGCAGAGATGACATGGAAAAAGGAGCCCCTCCTGGTCCGTAAGTACCGGGTTCCTTCCACTATTCCTCAGTCTTATTAAAAAGCAGTGAGAACCAGGAAGAGCCAATTATATTCAATAATAATAATCACCATATAAAGGATCCCTAGAACAAAAAGGGCGGGGGAAGTGGGGTGTGTGACACTCGTAATAACCATTTTACAGGTGAGTACTCACAAAATGGTATTATTCCTAGTATGTCACACACCCCACTTCCAAAGATCCATGATACTTGGGACATCCAATAGCAGTGTCTAAAATGGGTGGGGATCCCCAAGGAATAATGCATAACTTAAATTACTGCAGCTTGCAGAATTTTGCGGCCAAAAGCAGCATCCGCTGAGGCCCGCACATCAACCTTGTAAAAGTATGCACAGAAGACCAAGTGTCAGCCTTGCAAACTTGTTCAACAGAAACCTGGTGCTGAAAAGCCCAAGAAGCTCCGATAGCACGAGTAGAATGAGCGGTGACACGAAAAGGAACCTTCCCCTTAGCCATATAGGCCCCAATGGATGGCCTGACGTATCCACCTACTAAGGGAAGATTTGGCAGGAACAAAACCCTTCTTGGGCCCAGAAGGCACAACAAAAAAGGCATCCGTCTTGCGGCAGAGGTAGTAACTAAATAATACTTAACACAACGAACTACATCCAAAGAATGTAAGACCATTTCCTTGTCGTTACCAGGTTTAGGACACAAGGAAGGAAGAACTATATCCTGATTTAGATGGAAAACGTCTTCCTAGCTCTAATAAGAGTTTGAATAACTGCATCAGAAAGACCTTCTTTCAAGATGGAGACTTCAGCAGCTATGCCGTCAAAGCCGGCGTTTGTAAATTGGGGTAAACAGATATAGGAACCCCAGATCCTTCCAGGCCAGAGACATGGCATCCGCTGCCACTGCCAGAGGATCCTGGGATAGAGACACAAAAGCTGGCAGCTTGTGATTGTGACAAGAAGCCAACAGGCCCAACCGTGGAGTCCTCCACTTGTGACAGAGGAACTGAAAGACCCTTGGATTGAGAGACCATTCTCCCTGGCGAGAACATCCCCTGCTCAGGGAGTCTGCCTCCACATTCTCTATCCCCGGAATGTAAACTGCTGATATGCAGGGAACATTGATCTCTGCCCACTGAAGGATCAGAGACACTTCCCGGAGGGCACCCCAACTGCGAGTCCCTCCCTGGTGATTGATGTATGCAACAGCTGTTCGGTTGTCTGACCGAATCTAAACTGGCAGACCCTGTAAGAAATGGGTCAGTCGAAGTAGAACAAGACGTATGGCCCGAAGCTCTAATACATAGATTGGAGAATGAGCCTCCTGAGGCCCCCACAATCCTTGGAACTGATGCTTCTTCCAGAAGCCCCCCCAGCCTACCAGGCTGGTATCCGTGGTAACCAGTTCCCAACGCGGAGTCAGAAATGACTTGCCCTTCTGGAGGTTGTGCGATATTAACCACCACTGAAGGGACTGCAAAACGTGGGGAGACAACAGACAAGTCTGATTTAATGATAGTGGGCACCTGTCCCACTTTGCCAAGAGGAAGAGCTGAAGCATCCTTATGTGAAACTGGGCAAACGGGACTGCCTCGAATGCAGCTACCATCAATCCCACTAGTCTCATCCCTAGACAGATAGACTGACGAGGGTTGGACAAGCATAGACGAATCAAGTCATGAATCTGAACCATTCCAGAATCAGGCCCAGGAAGGGAATTTCCCTGGACGGACAGAGAGAGGATTTGGGGTAACTTATTACCCATCCGAACCTCTCTAGCGTAGAGACCACCGTCCTGGTGTCCAACTCTGATTGTTCGAGGGAGGAGGCCGTGATAAGAAGATCATCCAGAAAAGGCACAATGCGGATGCCCTGGACCCTGAATATAGCCATCACTCCTGCCAGCATCTTGGTAAAGACTCTTGGGGCCGAGGTAAGGCCGAATGGCAGGGCCACAAATTGATAATGCTGGTCTCCTATCGAGAACCTGAGAAATCTCTGGTGACCCGGAAAATAGGAATGTGCAAATAAGCATCCTTGATGTCTATGGATGTCATGAAGTCCCCCTGATGGAGAGCATCGATCGTTGACCGCAGAGACCTCATGCGGAATCTTCTGAAACGGATAAATTGATTGAGTCTCCTTAGGTCTAGGATAGGCCGAACAGAGCCGTCCTTCTTGGGTACCGTGAATAGGTTGGAGTAAAACCCCAAACCCCTTTCCGCCGGAGGCACTAGGCAGATGACAGCCATGTTTAACAGATTCGCTACTGCTGCCCGCAGTCCCTGCGCAATTGCCGGATCTGACTGCATTCGGGACATGAAAAATCTGGGAGGAGGCCGGGACTCGAATTCCAGTTTGTAACCAGAAGAAACTACTTCCAGAACCCAATTTTTCTCCAAATAGGCGCAATCCCACAAACGGAAGCGCTGTAAGCGATTTCTTGGTTACAACATCCGCCGCCCACTGCCGCAACCATACTGACCGCCGAATGGCGAACAACAAGGCAGAGGTTCTGCTGCACATGAGAAGAGTATCATCTAAAGCAGAAAGTACAAAAGATGCAAACATCTCACAACGCTTAAGAGCGGCGTACTCATCAGAGGCCGGATCAAGCCCGGAGTTATTCATTAGGTCTCTCACAACAGACCTAATAGCCACCGACATAAGCGCCGAAGCGCCAACAGGCCGCAAGGCCGAGCCTACACTGGAAAAAGCATGGCACACCATTTGATCAATACGTTTGTCCTCTCCATCCTTGAGTGTAGTGGAGTCAGGAAGTACAGGGGCATCCACCTCAGGAGGTGATGACCAACGTTTAACCGTATCAGCTGGAAAGGGATATTTTTTGTCCCAGCCCAAGGGAATGCCATGAAGCCGCGCAGGCTTCTCCCATTCTTTAAAAATAATATCATCAAAATGCTTTTGATTTGGAAATTCCAAACGAGGTTTAGAGGCTCCAAAGAATTCCCCTCTCTTGAGAGGGACTACTTCAGGAGGAGTAATAACAAAAACCTAAAATAACTGGGCAAGAGCTTTTGGGGTAACCACAACACTCTCTTCACCCTGCTCACTTTCAGTACCAACAAATTGCTGTTCATCAGAAACATCTGAATCCTCATGTAATTCCCCTTCTTCTAACTGAGAAGGGTCAGACCAATCAAGCAATTCGCAATTGTCCAACTCACTTGCCAAGACGGCATGAGTCAAATGCTTTCTTTTAGCCGAGGCCTTCTTAGCCACAGAGGTAGACCTAAATCCTTCAAGATGAGCCAATCTGGCACATAAATCAGAATGCAACTCACCACCCATGACAATATCACTGGGGGTACGGACAAGACACGGCGGAGTAGGAGAAGAGGCAGTAGCCGCAGGCCCTGAAGCCTGGGCCCCAGTTTGCTGCATAATGGTTAATTGTGCACAAGGGACGCAAGAACTGCGTTATCCCAAACAAGGGATGCCCCACATCCAAAACATTGCCGAGTCTGTGCCAAGGGAATTGCAAGCCCATTAACCTGAAATGCCTCCATATGATGCTTTAGTATTATACTTATAATTGATTATAGTCGCCAAGTATATCTGGGTTACACGCAATTGCTACCCAGGATGCCCCTTCAAGTCCCAAGTGGGAGGTTTTTTTTTTTTTCCCAAAAACTTTTTTTTTTTTTTTTAGCCGAGGCCTTTCTGGCCACAGAGCTAGAAATAACTTTCTGAATATTAGCCATCTGGCACACATATCAGATTGCGACTCCCCAACTGTGACAACATCATCTGGGGTACGGATAAGGCGGGGTGGGGTAGGAGAAAAGGCCAGGGCCACAGACCCAGAGGCCTGGGCCCTCAACTGCTGCATTATGGCCTGCTGATCACAAGGTATGCAAACAAGTACATTATCCCCCACAAGGGATACCCCACAATCCACACACTGCCGGGACTGCCCCGAGGGGAGCATAAGCCCGGTATCCTGGGAAGCCTCCATATGGTGATCTTTAAGGTAGTCGCAATGACCAGAGGGAATTACGCTGTTAAAGCTACCCGGGATGCCCCTGCAAGTCCCAAGTGGGAGGAATTTTTTTTTTCTTTTTTTAAATCCTTTAGGGCATATTTAAGGGCAGACTAGATGGAGCATAAGGTCTCCTTCTGCCGTCGACCTTCTATGTTTCTATGTTGTTGGTCTTTAACACATAGAGCCAGGTAACATGAATCCCGGTCCACCTTAAAGTGGAACACAAAACCTGAACATAAGGGCAGGAGGACATAAGCCAAACATACACATCACTCAAAACCAATACATATATCTGTGTATCTATAAGACAGATTTTCATCAGTAGTCAAAACCCAGCATATCCAGAGTCAAGGCTCCAAAGAAGGCTGGACAATAGGCCAGCTGCTCCAGCCACAAGTAATGGCTTTAGCAGCAGTTAGGCTTGCACACAAGCGTAGGTGAGGCAGCTCTGCACAGGGGAGTTTTTACAAATAAACTCCAGCCTGTGCAATCAAAGTGTTGTCTCTCTAGACAGAGCTGGAGCTAGCTACTGAAAAATACCATTGAGTGAATCACAGAGTAAATATATACATAAGAATATATAACACAAGTGGCAAAAACGCACGTGTCCTAACCACAGCTGAAAATCAACAATGGCCGAATTTGAAGATTACACCATCTATTTTAAAAGCAAAGACTTGCCACAAGCTGAGCTTCCTGCGATACTTGTGCTGTTGAACAGTGCTAAAACACACACAGACACACACACACTTTTCCCATGTGATTTTTTAGCTTTATTATGGGAGACAGCGCATGCACAGCCACTCGTCCAGTCAGCATGCTTGGTGGATCACGTTGGAGGCCGCATCCCCCTGCTACCCATTAACAGGGAAGCGTGCCTGTGCATCCATTTACAAATGCCTGTCGCGGGCATGCGCCCTGCTAAAGGGATAGGGGGGATGTGGCCCTGGTGCAGACAAGTGCCCTGCTAAAGGCACAGCAGAGATACGGCCGCTTTTGCCCCGTTGGACCGTGAAAGAAGGAGAGTTTCCTGGCGACCTTAACACAGGAGGCCATGGCGATTCTGGATGCCCTGGGGTGAGCAAGTATGCCTGCCCAGGAGTGTCAGATGGGCTGGGTTTTGATCCACTTTAACAATGTTGCCAGGGAGGGTTTAGGTCTTTTCTTAAGTCGTCAGACAAATACCTCAATTGCACACATTAATGCATTCAGTTGCATGTGTAAGTTAAAATACATCATGTACCCAGACATAATATAGGGAATGCAAACAGTTATTAAAATGCATCATTGTATTTTAAGATCAACACATAATCAGCACGATTTAAAAAGTTACATAATTGAGGTTATAATTACATTAAAAACTTTGAAATAAATAATTAAAAAACAGGGAGTGCATTGTTTAAAGAACTCCTGCCATCTCTGCAGTAGATGCTGTAATATGCTAGTGTGAGGCTTACATCCCCACTATACAGTCACAGGTACACATTCATTCCCATTAAAATGAGGATGCCAGACCCCCTCAAGCAATTATTCCCTCCTTAGAAATGCAAATTCCTATGTAAAAAGGTTTGGGCTGCTCCTGGTAACAGCTCATAGGCACACAGAATAGCAATGTATTGCTATTCCACCCAAAACCTGTTTTTGGTTTTTACTGGAAGAAAAATAATCAGGGATGACCGGTTGGAAATCTGCAGAGCTGCTCAATTTTAATGGCCAGTCACCTGACCCAGTATGTGTTAGATGAGCACCTTATTGCCATGCAAATCTTTTGACGTGTATAGATGCTTTTACCCATCATGCAATGCTTTGGGCAGATGTTGAAGGGGATAAATGTCGCAGTTTCCCAGTGTTTTGCTCAAGGGACAGGCTATTCTTTAAATGACATGTGTGGGTTTATAAGTAACACCTTCTTTTGCTATATAGCAGGCTATTGTTAGTTTTTCATTACTGGCATTACAATACCAATGGCTGCAGGAATAGAGCAAAGCACAATGATGTACACCTGAAACGCTGGCTCCAAACATCAGAACGATTGGGTTCTGGCACTTCACTCAAACCTGATTTGGCTTGGGAGGATTTTCACTTTTATCTTTCTAAACAAGTACCCGTTATACAAATACATCAGACATTAACAAGGAAATTGCAGATCATACAACTCTCTGTAGTTAGCAAGGTCCTTGGTTCTGCTTCTGAGGTTGGGTTTTGTATATGCTTTAGGCTTTATAGTTATAGTAAAGATGAACAAAACAAAAACAACATTATCCCCCATCATTAGTTGTGCTTTTCATTCCACTGGGGGGCTTTTTTGGTTGTGTGGTTTTGTGCTGCTAAGTCAATGTTCTAGGCACCAATTAAATGAGATTTATGGGTATGCTGCTCCATAACCAAGTGTCTTCTTTTTTGAGGAGGTATTATTCAAGCAACATAAACTGGTATGTGCTGGTTTTCCACTGAGTGACGTCACCATTCAGCATTGTACGCTCAGTAAAGGTCACATGTCCTTGCTTATCAACCAGAATGATGGTGTTTGTCCTGGAATAGAGGAAAACAGTATGCCAATTGCATTATGTAGCATTATTATGCAAGTGAAACATTTCTGACTACAAACCAAAAACTTCCTTCAAGTTGACCCAAGCCATTAGTGTTTCTATGAAGTCAACCAGTAGCTGAATTAATGCATTCAGCCTCTGCCTGCCACACCATAGAGAAACTAATTGGCAGTGGTGATGGGGTAGTCTTATTTCTAGTAACCGAAATCCACATAAGCCTCTTGTCAGTGTCATTGCCTGGCTGTCATGCAATACAACTTTTATTGGCTTTGTTTACTCGTATGTTCGACATTAGAATTAAGTGCAGCTTATAATAGAAAAAAACTGCATGCACCACACAAAAACTGGATGTGAATGGGGCCAGTAAAAGACCGCTTATTACCCGCCCATAGTCCAAGGGTAGGTGTATGATTACTGTTCTATTACTGAAGTGGGGAGGAAGGGGTGGGGCTTTAAACCTGTGTTCCTGTTTTGTGTTTCCTCCCAGGGGGGTAGAGCATATGTCCATGTGGTCAAGCTGAAGGATTCCTAAAAAATCCGTTACCAGTAAGTCTAACGGTGGTTTTTCATCCCATCCCTCAATCAGCTCAGCAGAGCTGGACAGGATTGCTGGTCCCTCCCTCCTCTTCCAAATTCATCACACTGCTGATTATTATGCATCAACATCGCCAAGGGCCACACCCACTTTTTTCAGAAAATCACAAGCTAAACCTGTATACCTCGATATCTCTGCCATTTCTTCTTCAATTTAAAAACAGAAAACCGTTTAGGACAGTGCCAAGTAGCCTGCCTGACACAATGGTGTTACAATTATCCTCGTCTGCAGTAGCACTTTAACCCTTTCAGTGCCAAGCACGTAGATTCTACGTGCTTGCTTCTACTCCACTTAAGTGCCAAGCACGTAGAATCTACATGCTTGACTTTCCCCCCTGCTAGTAAAAAAAAGAAAAATCACAAATACTCACCTGACCCCTCGTTGGATCCGGCTGGGTCTCCTCTTTAATTTGGTGCCATCCGATCCCCCGTGGGGGGTCAGATGGCTCCAGGAGAGCCCCTGGAATAGCCCCCCCCCCCGGTTTGCAGCTGCTAACTGTAAAAAAAAAAAAAATAAAAATGACATTTACTTACCTGCAGTCGCGCTGCCTCCCTCCGGGTCTCCTCTTCACTGGGGGGGGGGGGGGGGGGCTCCGATCGCCCCCCCCCCAGCCTCTTCAGCTTCAGAGGAGAGCCTGAAAGGGCTCTCCCCCCTCCTCTCCCGACGTGCGCCGCCATCTTACTGTTAAGCCCCGCCCCTTCGGGAGCGGGGCTTATGCCGTCACTCCCGGGCCTCTTGCTGCCTCTCCTCGGCTCAGCTGTGCTCTGATCCCCTGCCCCCCCCTCCTCTGGCAAGCGATCACCAAGGCATCTGACAGCTGATCACCACAGGAGCTGACAATCGGGTGAGGTGAATAAAGTAAAAAAAAACTTTTTTTTTTTTTATAAATGACATTTTTGTGTGTGTTTTTTTTTATGTTAACCCTTTGTGAACTGGTAAGGGGTCCATGAGACCCCTTATACCAGTTCACAAGGCTGGGGTCTGGCAAGTCACCTGCAACTAGCGGGTGGCTTGCCATTAACCCCCGCACCCCCAATTACCTGCCTCCCCAAAGCCCGGGGGGGGGGCAGAAGAGCCCGGGCCCACACAGGGTATGTGGGCTCGTAGGATGCAGGGTGGGGGGCCACAAAAGCTGGCCCCTCCATTCTGTTCCTACAAGCCCCCATAGCTGGTCCCTGGCTGGTTATGACGGGTAAGGGGGACCCTACGTCATTTTTTTTTTTTTAATTTTAAGGGTTAGGGTTAGCCTAACCCTAACCCTTAAAATTAAAAAAAAAAATGGGTTCCCCCCCCGGAGGGGGGACATTACGTCATTTTTATTTAATTTTTAAGGGTTAGGGTTAGCTTAACCCTAACCCTTAAAATTACAAAAAAAAAAAAAAATGGGTTCCCCTCTACGTCATTTTTTTTATTTTTAAGGGTTAGGGTTAGCCTAACACTAAAAAAAAAAAAAAAAAAAAAAAAAAAAAAGACATGGGGGGGGTGTCCCATTTTTGGGGGGGAATTTTTATTTTTGTATATTTTTTTCTTTTTACGGGTTAGGGTTAGCCTAACCCTAACCCTTAAAATGTAAAAAAAAAAATTTTATTTTTGTATATTTTTTTTATTTTTAAGGGTTAGCCTAACCCTTAAAATTCCCCAAAAAAAGGGGGGACCCTATGTTGGGGGATTTGAGGGTTAGGGTTAGCCTAACCCTAAACCCTTAAAATTACCCCAAAAAATGCCCCCCCCCCCTGGAAGGGGGGACCCTATGTCATTTTTTTTTTTTAATTAACCCCTTATGTTTATAGTGTGGATAGTAGTTGTATTTTATTTGTAAATGTAATAAAGTGCTCTTTTCAGTTTGGGGGGTCTCCAGGGCAAGAATGGGGGGGCTACCGATACATATGTGGTACCGTTGTAATAGGGAGAAATGGGGCTATCACATGCAATATGGTTTTCATAAAAAAAAAAAAGGTTTTATTTAAAATAAAGGAAACAATTGTTTAAAAAATATATATTTTTTGTTTTTTTTGTTTTTTTAAGCAGAAATATTAAAAAAACAGTAGAAAAATTACAAACAAGACATTTCATGTTAAAGCCTAAACTCTGCTGCAAAAAATGTATATGTAATGTATATAATTTTTCTGGAAATTCCAGCAAAAATCACGGTTAATCATGCCGCAAAATGGGGAAAAATGACCTCTCAACAGAGGGTGACAAAACTTCAAGTAGGCTGACAATTAAAAGGGTTAATAGTACCTATGCATGTTGGGTATTGTTCTGCTCGGGGGACCTTGCGCTTTCAGATTTAGCTTGTTATTTCTTGTTTGCATATTGATATTTTAGGAAAACATGGTTTTTATTCAGCTTTTTTATAATTGTTTTTAGGGAAAACCTGTGCAACCTAAGAATTCTTCAATGGATTACTTCCAGAAAGATGAGCCCACTACAACAAGCTCAGTACTCTTAGAAAGCTTAACATGTGTACTTTCAGGGAATATATGGTTTGTGGGGATATTCTAAATTTAAAGGGTTGTTTTGGTTGAAAAATCGCAAGGTGCGCACTTTGTCTGCAGAGCTGAAATTTTTAAGTAAAATTACCGTTATGCGCATGCTTTACTTTGGGGTGTTTGGCAACTCTTCCCTTGACAGTACCTATGCATGTTGGGTATTGTTCTGTTCGGGGGTTGTCGCTTTTTCAGATTTTACTTTTTTTCTGTTTGCATATAGTTTTTTTTAGGAAAATGTGGCTTTGATTCTTCTTTTTTATTCTTTTTTAGGGAAACTCTGCGCAACCAAAGAATTGATTGAGGGATTACTTCCAGAAAATTGCGCCCATGTCAACAAACCTGGTACGCCTAGAAAGCCTGAGGTGTATACTTCCAGAGAATATATAGTTTTTGGGGGGTATTTCAAATTTAAAGGGTTCTTTTTCTGGAAAGACCGCAAGGTGCGCTTAGCGCGGTGCATAGTTGTATTTTATCTGAAAATCTCCTAAAGCGCCGTTTCAGTTTGGGGGAGTGTGCTGGGCAGGAAAGGGTGTCTACCTATACATATGTGGTAACGCTGTGACCGGGATTAATTGGGGTTTCACATGCAATAAGATTTTATTGACAAACTTACATTTTTTATTACAAAAAAACACTACAAATTGCAAAAAATAGATTTTTTTTTATTTTTTTGCACATATTTCACCCAAAAGTATTGAGAATACACCTAAAAAATTACAAACAAGACATTTCATGTTAAAGCCCAGACTCTGCTGAAAAAAAACAATATATCATTTTCCTGGGAAATCCCTTCAAAAAAATCACATTTGAACATGGGGAGCGCAAAATAGTGCAAAATGGTCTGGCACCAAGCGTGACAAAAACTCCAGGTAGGCTGGCAGCGAAAGGGTTAAGAATATGTGCATTTTAGGTTAAAGCTAGGGCAACTCTTTTCCTGTTATCAAAAAATCAAAAATCATCAACAGAAACCAAGGCAGTTGTGTCTGGGATACAGGTGGAGATACTGCCATGTATCGTGTGTTACATCCGATGAGCATGATCTGTACATTGCAAATACACACTCTTTTTTAGCTGTCTATACATTGTAATGGCACTCACACATGCTTTTATGTTGCATGTGATCACTTGTTTAATTCAGTTTTATGATCAAACAAAACTTGCAATTACTGTACTTTTACTGGACTGAATTGATCAAAGAATGGACTTTGAATGTTTGAAAACTTGTTCAACTAAGGGGTATATACAGTATATTCTTCTGCCTACATCTAATTGTGACTAAATTGATCCAATATCTTATGAAGATTCACATTAATGGCTGTAATACTATGTATCATAAGTCAAAAGTAGAAAAACGAAGTATGAAATGGGTATCAAAGAAGCATTTTTGATTTTCTAATGATCTGTGTTCCTAAGCAAATGCTCAAAATTGTGTCTGGTGTATCCACACTCTAGAACAGTAATGGCAAACCTTTTGGGGGCAAGTGCCCAAACTGCAACACAAGTCAAGTGCCAACCTGATGGCTCTAGTGCCAGAGGAGATAAAAAGAAGGAGAGAGATGAATTCCACCTCTGGCACAGGTGCCATAAGTTTGCCACCACTGCTCTAGAGTTTATTGTCCATAGTTTAGTATAGCTATACCTTGTTCCATAGCCTGGACTGCGCACACAAACTGCACAGTAGCTGTTAAAGATTGGGATTATAAAGTCCTTTCCTTGCTGTTCGATAGCTGGGTCAGGGATCTGCCTGTGAAATAAAAAAAGGTTTTATAAATATAAAAGACACTATGAAAACATCAAATATGTTAAAAAAAATACCATTTTGTGATTCTCACCTGTAAAATGGGTATTGTAAGTATGTCACACACCCCGCTTCCACTATTCATGACATATGGGTTATGGTCCAGTAGAGGGCGAACTTCTGCAGAGATGAAAGCAAAAAAGAAGCCCCTCCCGGTCCATAAATACCTGGACCTCCCACACATTCCCCAGTATATGACAGCAGTAAGGGGACCAGGAAGAGACAATAAAACATTCTTAACAATAAAAGGTTCACCATATAAAGGATCCAAAATACCAAAGGGCGGGATGATGCGGGGTGTGTGACATAATTACAATACCCATTTTACAGGTGAGTAATCACAAAATGGTGTTATTCCAAGTATGTCACACACATGACATATGGGACATCCAATAGCAGTGTCCGTCATGGGTGGGGATCCAAATACAGCAAAAAATGCACCAATTTAAACCACTGCAGCTTGCAGAACCTTGCGGCCAAAAACAGCATCAGCTGGAGGCCCGCACATCAACCTTATAAAACTTGAAAAAAGTATGAACAGAAGACCAAGTAGCAGCCTTACAAAACTTGTTCAACAGAAGCCTGGTGCTGAAAGGCCCAGGAAGCCCCAACAGCACGAGTAGAATGAGCAGTGATCTTAAAAGGAGGAACCCTCCCCAACAATGGCCTGACGTATCCATTTACTAATGGTAGACTTGGCAGGCGCCAAACCTTTCCTGGGCCCGGAGGGCACCGCGAACAAGGCGTCCGTCTTACGAAAAGGAGAAGTAGCGACCAAATAGTACTTCACACAACAAACCACATCCAAAGAGTGCAAAACCATCTCCTTGTCATTGCTAGGCCTAGGACACAAGGAAGGGAGAATTACATCCTGATTGAGATGGAAAGCAGAAACCACCTTTAGGAAGGAAATCTGGTTTAAAGCGAAAAACCACCTTGTCCTGGTGTCTCTCAAAGTAAGGGGCCTGAATGGACAGAGCCGCCAACTCAGAGACACGCCGAACAGAGGTAATAGCCACCAAAAAGGCAACCTTTTGAGTGAGCACAGGAAGTGCCACATCCTGCACCGGCTCAAAAGGAGGCCTCTGGAGGGCCAAGAGAACCAAATTTAGGTCCCAAATGGGAACCAAAGGCTTTCTAGGGGGCCGAACATGAGTGACCCACTGGAAAAAAGTCTTGACCAGATGATGCAAAGCAAAGGACCTTTGAAAAAAGACAGCCAGGGCAGAAACCTGACCTTTCAAAGTACTGAGCTGGAACCCCAGATCCAGACCGTGTTGTAGAAACTCCAAAATCCTAGGAATCGAAAACACCCTGCAAGGTAAGGCCCTAGCCTCACGTCAATATAGGACTGCCAAGTCCCTATAGTAAATGGTAGAGGAAGACCTCTTCCCAGCTCTAATCAATGTCTGAATAACCGCCTCCAACAAACCTTTCTCCCTCAGGATGAAGGTTTCAGCAGCCACGACGTCAAAGCAAGCGTTTGTAATTGGGGTAACGTAGCTGACCCTGAGAGATCAGATCCGGAAACAGGGGCAGCCTGTACTGATCTACCACCAGTCTTACGACGTCTGCGAACCAAACCTGTCTCGGCCACCTTGGGGCCACCAGAATTGCTGGTGCCTCCTCTAGAGCCAGCTTGCGCACTACCTTGCCTACCATGAAGAAGGGGGGAAACAGGTACAGAAACCGCAGATGCCTCCAGGCAAGGGACAAGGCATCCACTGCCAGGGCCAGAGGATCCCGAGACAGAGATACAAAGGTTGGGAGCTTGTGATTGTGCCGCGAGGCAAAGAGATCCACCTCCGGAGTCCCCCACCTGTGACACAGGGACCGAAATACCCTGTGGTTGAGAGACCATTCCCCTCGGCGAGAGAATCCCCTGCTCAGAGAGTCCGTCTCAGTGTTCTCCACTCCCGGAATGTACACCGCCGAGATGCAAGGAACATTGCTCTCCGCCCCTGTCAGAATCAGAGAGACTTCCCTGAGGGTACTCCTGCTGCGAGTCCCTCCTTGGTGATTGATGTAAGCTACCGCAGTTCGATTGTCTAGTCGAACCTGAACCGGTAAGCCCTGTAGGTGGAGTGTCAGACGTGACAGAACCAAACGGATAGCTCTGAGCTCCAAGACATTGATGGGGGTGTGAGCCTCCTGAGGACCCCACAACCCCTGAAACGGATGATCCTTCCAGAAACCTCCCCAGCCAGACAGGTGGTAACCGTCTCCCAACAAGGGGCCAGAAAGGATCTGCCCCTCATCAGATTGCTTGACTCCAGCCACCACTGAAGGGACTGCCGAACCCTGGGAGACATCAGAAAAGACTGATCCAAGGACTGTGGACATCTGTCCCATTTCAGCAATAGATGGAGTTGGAGCGACCTCATGTGGAACTGAACAAAGGGGACTGCCTCGAAGGAGGCCACCATCAAACCTGCCAGAGTCATCCCTAGCCAGATAGAAGGGCGAGGACTGGTCAGGAGAACACATATCAGATCCTGAACCCCCTGCACCTTTGGCTGAGGTAGGTACACTCTGGCCTGACTGGTATCCAGATTCATGCCCAGAAAGGAGATCTCCCTTGATGGGGAGAGAGAAGACTTGGGGTGGTTGATCACCCATCCGAACCTCTCCAGCGTCGTCACCACCGTCCTGGTTTCCAGCTCCGCCTGGCAGAGGGAAGAAGCTGTAATGAGCAGGTCATCCAGATACGGCACAATGCGAATGCCCTGGGCTCTGAGCCGGGCCATTATGCCCGCCAGAACCTTGGTAAACACCCTCGGTGCCAAGGTCAGCCCGAACGGGAGGGCCACAAACTGAAAATTCTGATCTCCGACCACAAACCTGAAAAATCTCTGGTGTGCTGGAAAAATTGGTACATGAAGGTAAGCATCCTTGATGCCTATGGACGTCATGAAATCCCCCTGACGAAGGGAACCGATGGCTGAGCGCAGTCTCCATGCGGAACTTCTTGGTTCTGATGAACCTGTTGAGAAGCTTCAAATCCAGAATGGGTCTTATGGAGCCATCCCTTTTGGCAACCGTGAAGAGGTTGGAATAAAAGCCCCGGCCTCTCTCTGAAAGAGGCACCGGACATATGACCGCCATGTCCAGGAGATTCTTTACAGCCAACAGGAGTCCCTGCGCTGCCGAGGATCCGATGGCACCCGAGACCTTAGGAATCTGGGAGGAGGCCGGTACTCGAACTCCAGTTTGTACCCAGACGAGACCACTTCCAATATCCACTTGTCCGTGACCTCCTGGGCCCAGACCTGGAAGAAGAACCGCACCCATCCCCCCACCCGTAAGGGTGAGGGCGCCTCCTCACTGCTGAGCTTGGACCCCCAGGTAGAGGCTGGACGGGCACGTCCTCTGGCTTCAGAGGCGGTTCCTGGAACAGAGGCAGAGTAGGCAAGATCTCTGCCCCCTCTGGCACCGTGAAAGGAAGGATTGAAAGAGCTTGCCCCCCGAAAGGAGCGACGGTGCTTCTTACGCTGAGGTAGCTTTCCACCTTTCGCCACAGAATCCAATTTGCCTCCAAACAGCCGCGTTGCCAGGAAGGACAGAGCTGTAAGTGATTTCTTAGCCACAACATCAGCCGCCCACTGGCGCAGCCAGACCGATCGGCGCATGGCCACCAACAGAGCCGAAGTTCTACTACACATGTTAATCGTGTCGTCAATAGCCGACAAAACAAAATTCATGAACAATTCACACCTCTTAAGGGCTGTGAATTCAACGCTGTCCGGGTTGAGCTGGGACCCATTTAACATGTCCCTTATCTCCGACCTGGTAGCCACAGCCACGAGTGCCGATGCACAGACAGGCCGCAAGGCTGAACCCACACTGGCAAAGGCATGACAAGCCATCTGATCAATGCGCTTGTCCTCGCCATCCTTAAGGGTAGTGGCGTCAGGAGTATGTACAACGGAGGTGTTGGACAATCCTAAGATGGGCGCATCAACCTCGGGAGAGGAAGACCATCGCTTCACCGCGTCCACCGGAAAGGGATACTTCCTATCCCATCCCTGAGGAACACCATGAAGGCGACTCGGCTTCTCCCATTCTTTAAGAATCATGCTGTCAAAATTATCCTGATTTGGAAACTCCAAGCGGGGCTTAGAGAACCCAAAGAATTCCCCCTTCTTCGGAGGGGCCTCCGCTGGTGGGGAAATATCCAGAACCTCTGATAGATGGGTCAGGACCTTGGGGGTATCCACAGCATCATCAGAATCAAAGAACTGCAGTTCCTCAGTCTCAGATTCCTCAAACAATTCCCCCTCCTCAAGCGGGGAATAATCAGCCCAGTCAGGGGAGTCATAATCATCAAAATCAATTACCGGCGTAGCCGGTGACAGATGCCTTTTCTTAGCAGGGGCCTTTCTGCCCACTGAGCTAGAAATAATTTTCTCGAGGTTGGCCAGCCTAGCACATACATCCGAGTGTGACTCCCCACTAATGACAGTGTCACTTGGGGTACGGACGGTGCGGGGTGGGGTAGGAGATGAGACGGGATGCACTGACCCAGACGCCTGGGATCCCGACTGCCGCGTTATGGCCTGTTGCGCACATGGTATGCAAATTAGTGCATTCTCCCCCGTAAGGGGTACCCCACAACCCACACATAGCCGGGATTGTCCGGAAGGGAGCCGGAGCCCGGTATCCGTGCAGCCTCCATATGGTGATTTTAAGGTAGTCGCAATGACCAGAGGGAATTACGCTAGTAAGCAACCCGTGATGTCCCTTTAAGTCCCGAGTGGGAGGATTTATAAGTGCCCCAAATTACTGCTAGGGACCCTAGGACTGGGAGAAACTTTTTTTTTTTTTTTTAAGCAAGGCACAGGGAGCCCTCCTGAAAGACACAAGATATGGGCCATAAGCACATGCACACACAGCAACTGCAAAATAAATACATGTCATAAGAACACAATTAGCAGAGGGGCCAGGCGACTGAGGCATATTGGCCAAGCATTATAAGAAGAGGGGGGAGCCCAGCAGGGCACTCACACACCGCAGAAAATGGCGTCCTATTCAGCCAGCAGAGATGAAGGCGCGGCAGCGCAGATCGCGCGCCGCGCCCGGCCCCGCCCCCTTCCCTCCGAATCCAGCAATGCGGTTCCCAGCAATGGGATGGGCCCGCAATGGTACCAAAATCAGAAGGGGGCGGGCCGCGGCAACGCGCGAGCGCCCGGCCCCGCCCCCTCACAGACTCAACCTGAGGGGAAGAAGCTCCCCATACTGCAGGCAGAGCGCAAAGCGGCAAATGTGAATCAAGCGCACAGGCACACTCACACACACACATAAAAAATGAAAGATAGCAGAACAATGCCATCCCCCCCCCCCCCCGCTGGAGGGTTAACAGAGGGGACCCGGAAGGGGGAGAATCCCTCACCATAAGGTGTATGGGAAGTAAATGGAGACAGGGCATCCCAAACAGGGATCACCAACCCGGATACTGCCTACCCCCTTTTATGGGGTCTCACGGGGGAGCATGGCTCCCTAAACACCTATTAAGGTGAAGCCTATCATCACCTGGACCTGCAGCCAAGGCCGGGCAGAAATAGAGCACAACATGGCCAGGTGTAAGCCCGGCTTACCTGCAAGGAAGAGCAGCATACATCTTCTGACTTGCTCGCTGTCCTGCAGAGAAGGAACTGGGGAATGTGTGGGAGGTCCCAGGTATTTATGGACCGGGAGGGGCCTCTTTTTTGCTTTCATCTCTGCAGAAGTTCGCCCTCTACTGGACCATAACCCATATGTCATGAATAGTGGAAGCGGGGTGTGTGACATACTTGGAATAAACAGTCTAGGCCAGGGGACCCTGTGGCTCAGGAACCACATGTAGACCCCTCCTATGTTCACTTCCAGCACTCCATTCGGTCTCCTAGCCCCTTGGGATGCCCAGTTTGTTAAAGTGTACTGGATCCCGGGGACTAAATACAGGCTAATTACTTAGACAAAGGGATGGTTGTGGAGAAATGGACGGAGAGGCAAACTTTGGAGATCTGCTACAAGCATTTACAGAGCGCTGCAGGAAGTGCAATACAAAACACTGGACCCACTACAGTATGTTACCAGTTTCCAATTAGACCATCTTCATGCCACAGGGATGGTGAACATGCCCAGATGAAAAGGTTCATCTAGCATATTTCCGAAGGCAAAAATTATTTATTTTATTAGAAATGTTATAATTCAAAGGACAAACAATTGAAAAAAAAAGCTTATGTAAGAATATTGGAACATATGGCCTTCTTGAGGTTTGGGGAGGGGGGGGGATGCTGCACCAGCACTTTCTGAAAGAAATGTAGGTCATATTGTTCTTACGGTTCTTGATTATTCATCATTTTAATGAGCTCCTGCACAAGGTCTTCTTTGGCAATGTCCTGGCTTCTTTTAAGGATTTCAGCAAAAAGACTTTTCCCATGTTGGAGTTTCTTCCATGGGGTATCTAGCAAACTGCAGCTCAAACCATACAGACCTGGAGAAATAAAAATACAATTCTGTGATTACTCACCTGTAGAATTGATATTATGAGTATACACTACGTCCTGCTCCAGATAAGAATCATAACACTTGGGAATAACTCCGCCAGATGCCACTGGACTGCAAAGACAGCGAAATTGTCTCCTCCCAGCCCCTCAAATACCCGGGACCTCCCACAAATCCCCAGCATTGAAAAGCAGTTAACGAGATGCCGGGAGAATTAAAACAGAACCAACTAGTAACTATAACAATGATAATCACCATACAGGGGATCCAGGATAATGCAAAACCAAGGGTGGGGTGGAGCAGGACGTACTGTATACTCATAATAACAATTCTACAGGTGAGTAATCACAGAATTGTATTATTCTTAGTATACAGTACCTCCTGCTCCAGATAAGAATCATTACACTTGGGACATCCAATAGCAGTGTCCATAAAGTAGGGTGGGATCCCCAAAGGTAACAACAGATAGGTCAGACCACTGCCGCCTGCAAAACCTTGTGGCCAAAAGCAGCATCAGCTGAGGCCCCAACATCAACCTTGTAAAACTTTGAAAAGGTATGAACAGAAGGCCAAGTAGCAGCCTTGCAAACTTGTTCAACAGAAGCCTGATGCTGAAAAGCCCAAGAAGAACCAATAGCACAAGTAGAATGAGCAGTAAGGTGGAAGGGAGGATTCTTCCCCTTAGCAGAGTAGGCCTGAATCATAGCCTTATGGATCCATTTGCTGATAGTAGATTTAGCAGGAGCCAGACCCTTCCTAGGACCAGAAGGGACCACAAAAAGAGCATCAGTTTTTCTGAATGGAGCAGTAGCCACCAGATAGTACTTCAGACACCTAACCACATCCAAAGAATGTAAGACTCTCTCCTTAGCATTACTAGGATTAGGGCACAAGGAAGGACAACGTCTTGATTCAAATGAAAGGCAGACACAACCTTAGGCAGAAATTCTGGCTTGAAACGAAACACCACCTTGTCCTGGTGTCTCTCAAAAGTAGGGGGGCTGGATGGAAAGCGCCGTCAACTCAGACACACGCCTAACAGAGATGATAGCCACCAAAAAGACAACCTTGAGAGTAAGAATAGCCAGGGCAGCCTCCTGCACAGGTTCAAAGGGAGCACCCTGCAAGGCAGACAAGACCAAGTTCAAATCCCAAACAGGCAACATAGGCTTACGTGGGGGACGCACATGAGTAACCCCCTGGAAAAAAGTCCTGATCAGAGAATGCTGGGCAAATGACCTCTGGAAGAAAACAGCCAGGGCAGAGACATGACCCTTCAGAGTACTGAGTTGGAGCCCCAGCTCCAACCCATGCTGCAGGAACTCCAGAATCTTGGGAATAGAGAACACACGACAGGGAAGAGACCTAGACTCACACCAGTCAATGTAGGCACGCCAAAACCTATAGTAAATGGAAGAAGAAGACTTCTTTCTAGCCTTTATCATGGTATCAACAACAGAGGCAGACAGCCCCTTCTCCATCAAGATGGAGGTTTTAGCAGCCAGGCCGTCAAAGCCAGAGTTTGTAAATTGGGATGGCGTAAGTGACCCTGAGTGAGCAGGTCCGGCACCCTGGGCAGAGCGTACTGATCTACTGCCAGCTGCACCACGTCTGCGAACCACACTCTTCTTGGCCACCTGGGGGCCACCAGTATTGCTGGGACCCCCTCCTGAGCTATCTTGCGCAGAACCCTGCCCAACAGGGGGAATGGAGGAAAAAGATACAGGAGCTGAAAGTCCTGCCATGACATTGCTAGAGCATCCGTGACCAAGGCCAGAGGATCCTGGGACAAGGAGACAAAGGCCGGGAGCTTGTGATTGTGACGGGACGCAAACAGATCCACATCTGGTTGGCCCCAACGGTGACAGAGATTGAAACACCCTGTTGCAGAGGGACTATTCTCCCAGGCGAGAGGTCCCCCTGCTCAGAGAGTCTGCCTGCAGATTCTCCACCACCGGGATGTACACAGCTGATATGCAGGGAACATCGTCCTCCGCCCAGGCAAGGATCAGAGACACTTCCTGGAGGGCCCTCTTGCTCCGGGTCCCTCCCTGATGACTGATGTAGGCAACCGCCGCCTGATTGTCCGAGCGTACCTGAACAGGCAGGCCCTGAAGGTGATGAGTCAAATGAATCAGAACCAACCTGATCGCCCGCAGTTCCAGAATGTTGATAGGTGTGTGGGCCTCCTGAAGGCCCCACCGCCCTTGGAACAGCAGGGACTTCCAGAAACCCCCCCAACCTGTCAGACTGGCATCCATGGTGACCGTCCCCCAGCAGGGGGCCAGAAAGGATCTACCCAGAACAACTGGTAATGATAACAATGATAATCACCATACAGGGGATCCAGAATAATGCAAAAACCAGGGTGGGGTGGAGCAGGACGTACTGTATACAAATAATACCAATTCTACAGGTGAGTATTTCACAGAATTGTATTATTCTTAGTATACAGTACGTCCTGCTCCAGATATAATACTTACACTTGGGACATCCAATAGCAGTGTCCATAAAGTAGGGTGGGATCCCCCAACAAAAAGGTGACATCAGGCAGTTTATACCACTGCCGCCTGCAAAACCTTGCGGCCAAAAACAGCATCAGCTGAGGCCCTAACATCAACCTTGTAAAACTTTAAAACTATAGCACGAGTAGAATGAGCAGTAAGGCGGAAGGGAGGATTCTTTCCCTTAGCAGAATAGGCCTGAATCACAGCCTGACGAATTCATGTGCTAATAGTAGACTTGGCAGGAGCCAAACCCTTCCTAGGACCAGAAGGGACCACAAAAAGAGCATCAGTCTTCCTGAAAGCCGCAGTGACTACCAGGTAATACTTCAGACACTTGACCACATCCAATGAATGCAGAACCCTTTCCTTAGCGTTGCTAGGATTAGGACACAATGAAGGAAGAACAATATCCTGATTCAAATGAAAAGCAGACACCACCTTTGGCAGAAAATCTGGCTTAAAGCGGAACACCACCTTGTCCTGATGTCTCTCGTAGTATGGGGGCTGAATAGACAGAGCCGCCAGCTCAAACACATGCCTGACCGAAGTAATAGCCACCAGAAAGACAACCTTGAGGGTAAGTACAGCCAGAGCAGCATCCTGAATAGGTTCAAAGGGAGCACCCTGTAAGGCAGACAAAACCAGGTTCAAGTCCCAAACAGGGACCGTAGGCTTACGTGGGGGACGCACGTGAGTGACCCCCTGAAAGAAGGTCTTAACCAAGGGATGCTGAGCAAAAGACTTCTAAAAGAAGACAGACAGGGCAGAAACCTGACCCTTCAGAGTACTGAGTTTTAAACCCAACTCCAATCCATATTGTAAAAACTCCAGAATTCTAGGGATTAAGAATTCCCTGCAGGGAAGAGACCCCTCTTGGGAGGGGCTTTGGGTTTGGTCCCCCAGGAGAAGCCAGGACGTCGCCCCCTGCTCCTATGCCAGGAGTCTGCGCGAGCCCCCGCGAAGGACACCCCTTTTCCCTGCTTAGCGCCTCTGTAGGGGGCTGAAAGGGGGCCCTGGCTGCTAAAAGGCCGAGGCTGCCGCCTGCGCTGTGGTAACTTACCTCCTTTAGCAAAGAGGTCTAGGCGGTCCCCAAACAGGCGTAGTCCCTTAAATGGGAGCCCAGTAAGGGCTTTCTTAGCAGCATTGTCGGCCGCCCACCGGCGCAGCCATACCGCACGGCGTATAGCCACAGCCAAGGTGGAAGATCTGGCACATAGCCTAATAGCATCATCCGATGCAGACATGATAAAGTTCCCAAATACATCACAGTTAGACAGTGCATTAATAGTATCAGTAGGCAACTGAGGCCGTCAAGTGAATTCCTGACCATGGCCCTGAGCGCCACAGCAGTAATGGCCAGAGCGCAGACCGGGCGCAGCGCCGCCCCTCCAAACGCAAAGTCATGGCACGCCAGTTGGCCAATGCGCCGGTCCTCAGAATCCTGCAGCCTAGTAGTGTCGGGGGAGTGCATAATAGAGGTGTTAGACAGCCCTAGAATAGGAGCATCGACCTCGGGGGGCGATGACCAGCACTTGACCATATCAGCAGGAAATGGATACTTCCTGTCCAGACTCTTAGGGATCCCGGGAAGTCTACTGGGATGTTCCCACTCCTTAAGCACGAGGTTATTGAAATGGGTTTGCTCAGGAAATTCCAATCGAGCCTTAGCAGTATGAAATAGCTCACCCCTTTGCCTGGGAGCCGCAACAGGGGGAGAGATGGACAAAACCTCAAAAATCTGAAGCAGTAGTTTATCAGTATCACCCGGGGTCCAGTGATCAGAACCAGAATCGTCATGACCCCTAGACTTCTCATCAGATGACTCTGAGTCAGAGAGCAGCTCCCCTTCGTCCGAAAGGGCATGGTCATATAGATGCGCAAACTCATCAGACTCCGTAGGGAAAGGAGCAGAGTCAGGGATTATGTGCCGCTTTTTCGCGGTGGCCTTGCGCGCTAGAGTACTAGCAAGCAATTTTTCAACACTGGCCAGTCTAGTAGCCACATCAGGATGAGAACCCCCGCTTGTATTGGGGGTTAGACTCAGGCTTGGGGGGGTAGGTGAAGTGAGGCGAGGTGCAGGCCCAGCCACAGGAGGGGCGGGAAGTAGCATTAGCGCCTGCTGTGCACAAGGGACGCAGACCCGTGCATTGCCATTGGAGGTCCCTGGGTATTTGAGGGGCCGGGAGGAGCCTATTTTCGATGTCTCTGCAGTCCAGCGCCATCTGGTGGAGTATATCCCACTTGCATGTATTAGATTTGGAGCAGGACGTACTGTATACTAAGAATAAAAAGAATAAAATATCTTTATTTAAAATTAAACCTTCTGATCTGATTCAGCAACTAAAGCATCTAGGTGCAGAGTGGTGAAATGTAAAGCCATCACAAGAAAATCTATATTGTTGGAGTCTTTTTACTTATCTGCTGGTGTCCGGTAACTTTTTGAGCCTGAGCTGAATGTTTTTTCAATAGAGAAGATGCAGGTAGAGAAGAATATCCAGACTTTCCTAACCTTTAGATATTTTTGAATCCAGCCCATCTTATTGCCCCCGATAATCAAAAGGTAGTGGGAGCAGGAAATCACTTGCCGAAACCTCTGTCCGATTACCTGCACCCACACCGGCCACAGAGATGTAGAAGAACCAAGTAGCCATCAGCATGAGCACATGACCTGCACCAAAGGGCATAGGGGCTGGTGTCCTGGCATGGCCGAAGGCTGGCTGTTTGCCTGCTGATCCACAGCCCTTATGTCTGGTGGAGTGGCTAGTAGCTTTGGGGAGGTGAGCTACAAAACAGGACATCTACAACAAGCTTTGAATGCATAAATGAATGCTGCTACTGCATCTGGTAAAACGGAGCCCTCAGTTGTAGCAAATCTTAAATACAAAGGAAAGCCCTGGAAAACCATATCTAATTTAGAAAAACATGTCTCTGGGCTACTGCTTCTACCTGCTCTTCAAAGCCTTACACTGGTGGAATAGGAGTTTACTAATGACCCGACTTTAACAGAAAATGGAAAAAGCAATTATAAAAGAGGTGAATGGCATAATCATGAGATCATTACAGTGTAATACGGCTGCCAATTAGAGAAAGCTAGAAAGTAAAAGAGGTTAGCAGATCAACAGGCCAATTCTGTAAACCAAGGGGGAGGGGCAGCTGCTCAGACCATTTTATAACTAACCTGGGAGGTGCAAGTCAGCAGGGCAATTAGGTTACTAAAGACTTAAAGGAGCCGCAGCACTCAACCCTGTTAGCTTGCAGACCAACCTATAATCTGTCTCTAAATCTGGTAAAAACAGAGGCTCGGTCACACACATCTGCAGAAGTATGCTAAGCTGCACCACCGCGCCAAGGTGCCTCTATGGGTGCAGTCCTAACTCTAATCTATGAGAGCCCCATTTGGGACATACAATGCAAGAGATAAAATGGGAGCAGCTTACCTGAGGTTGCCCTAAACCTCACGTGCAAGCCATGGGGCGGAAGGGTCAAGACCTTGCAATATAGCCTAGACCCCATACCCCATGTGCTTGCACTTCTGTAAACCGTTCACTTTCAAAAGAGCAAAAAGAACACTTGCCTGGATTTATTGCCAATATTTATAGTCTCTCTCTGTTGCTTTTACTTTAACAGAATTCAAGATCATTTTAGAAGTTTATTTTATAATATTTAAATAACTTTCTGCCATCAGAAATGTATGTAAGCTTTGGCACAGGTAGAAATACCCCCCCCCCCCCCCCAGCTAACCTCAGTAACACTAACAAACTGAAAATTTAAGTTAGGTACCTGGTAACTTATTTTCTAAACATCCGAAATGGCAGCATAAGCCTGAGAGAACTCCGTGCTCCTCCTTCCAATCTGGAACACCTGACCACCAGACAGAATAAAATCTTGACTCCTCCTCCTATTCCCCAGTTGTTGTAGAGATCTGAAAGAGAGAAAAGAAACAGACCCACAACTCCAACATATAATCAATACATAATCCAACTCCACATAAGAAAAAAAGGGAGGGAAGCTGGCATATGCTGCCCTTTCGGATGTTTAGAAAATAAGTTACCAAAACTTCAAACCATCCTTCGGGCAGCATACGCCTGAGAGATAGGCGAGTACTACCTCGTTGGGTGGGAAGAATAGAAAGGAGGATACTACTGCCACAACACTGATACCACTAGGACAGCAGATCTAATCAAGAGAGTTCAGCAAAAAAACACATCTCGCTGAGGACCAAGAGGCTGCAATAGCTCGCCTCTTTAGCCCAAGATGTAGCATCACTTCCTGTCAATAAGATGTGATACCATAAAGCCTGATTTAAACTAGAAAAAAAGGTACTTCCCAAATGTGTATAAGAATATAAAAGGAAGCTTCCTCAGCACTGGTAGAAGAATCATTCTTAGCATCTAAGAAAATCCGATGAGAGAAAAAAAAAATAGCAAGGTTGCATGTACCAGGTATAAGAAAGAACTAGACCAGAGTTAGGGTCAACCCAGGGCTAGAGATATCTTTAGTGTCTAGAGGCAGCCTAGAACTAGAGACAGCCCGTGGGCCAAAGACAGCCCGTGGGCCAAAGACAGCCCGTGGGCCAAAGACAGCCCGTGGGCCAAAGACAGCCCGTGGGCCAAAGACAGCCCGTGGGCCAAAGACAGCCCGTGGGCCAAAGACAGCCCGTGGGCCAAAGACAGCCCGTGGGCCAAAGACAGCCCGTGGGCCCAAGATAGCCCAGGGCCCAAGATAGCCCAGGGCCCAAGATAGCCCAGGGCCCAAGATAGCCCAGGGCCCAAGATAGCCCAGGGCCCAAGATAGCCCAGGGCCCAAGATAGCCCAAGACCACACACAGCTAGAAAAAAAGCCCTGGACCTAGAGATGGCACTGGGTTAAAGGCCAGCTAGGGTTAAAAAGGCCAGCTAGGCTTAAAAAAGGCCAGCTAGGCTTAAAAAAGGCCAGCTAGGCTTAAAAAAGGCCAGCTAGGGTTAAAAAAAGGCCAGCTAGGGTTAAAAAAAAGGCCAGCTAGGGTTAAAAAAAAGGCCAGCTAGGGTTAAAAAAAGGCCAGCTAGGGTTAAAAAAAGGCCAGCCAGGGTTAAAAATGGCCAGCTAGGGTTAAAAATGGCCAGCTAGGGTTAAAAATGGCCAGCTAGGGTTAAAAGGCCAGCTAGGGTTAAAAGGCCAGCTAGGGTTAAAAGGCCAGCTAAGGTTAAAGGCCAGCTAGGGTTGGTTAATGGCCAGCTGGGGTTAAAGGCCCCCTAGGGTTAGAGGCAACCTAGGGTTATAGGTAATCCCAGGAAAAAAGACCACCCAGACAAGAGGTGGCCTAGGGACCTAAATGGATAATCCCTCTAACTGTAAAGTGCATAGGCTAGAGTAGAATACCGTGCAAGGGCTGAGGTCCTAATTGCTGAAGCAAAAAAAGTAGATCCGTTAGAAGACCCTAGAATATACCTACCAAACTGACTCCCTCAAAGAAGTCATACAGAAAAAAACCTGCCACCTGATGTAACATTCCTACAGAACATAGCTGAAGAAGACTCAGGCCCTCATTTAATACATAAAGGATTCCATGCGACTCCCATCCAGCGATGAAACTCGTTGCCCCTCGCTTCCTCATTCCGGGAGCCGCAGGAACTACTCCGGACATGCACATCATAGTACTTAAAGCAAGTGACATTACCTCACCCGGAAGAGGGCAATGTCAACCATTCTAATACCCTCATGGCTATTGATATTGGAGGTGCCGAATCGGCACAAGGAATCATTATTTCCTGAAGGGCCAAAATCCTCTGGGAAAGGAAAAAGAATCTGAAGAAGTTGTTGACTTCTTGACCATAAATCATTAACCAAGAGGGAATCCCAAAAGGTTTAAAATCCAACCGAGCTGAACACAGCTCTACACATGAGATTGGAACTCAAAGGCATGTTTGTCCCTGAAGTGAACAAAAAAGGTAGCAGATCGTTCAGGTCAGCCATCACCGATCCCTCTCAGTCTCCGATATGTCTGAAGTCTATGCCCCAAAAAATTCTCAGACTGAAACCAGCATAAAGGGAACAAACCATATCCAGCCCTGTCTTTACTGCTAAAACAACCTAGGGGTTGTTAGAATTTGAAACAAGACAGAGCCCCAAGCTCATTGGAAACTGCCAGGCATTTCCCAGATCTGTTAAGATCATGAAAAAAACTTTGTGGAAGCATGCTTCTCCCTAATAAATGTCTAAAAAACATTCTAAATATCTGATTGAACATAGAGACAGATACTCTATAAACAGAATAAATCTCTCTCCAAAGCCTCCACCACCAGAAAAATGTCTGCTGGTGAAGGAAACTGGGATATTACTCGCCTGGCTTCTAAGGTTAGCAACTTCAGAATAACTTATCTTACCTCCAACCCACTGGTATAGGAGAGACCAAGAATCTGACTGAGGGGTACAAGTATTTTCTACGTGAAACCCTCATTTAATGCCCCTGGAATGGAGAGGGCAACACAAAGTATTCAGGCACCAACCCAACATGGCATCATAGCTCAGTGGGTTTGGGCAAATAGATTCCAGACCGAGAGGACCCTTTTAAAAATCCTTCTTCCCCACAGATAAGGTAGAGGAGGAAGGTACCCCCCCCGGGTTCTTTAGCTGCGTCCCCAAATGAAAGGAGCATCTTAAAAGAAGGAGCTCCAATGAGAATGCTCTTCAACAGGCGGCCCAGATCAGGTGGAAAAATACCTACACTTATCGGCGTATTCACAAATCCACCCAAAAAGTAATATTCCCAAAAGAATATTGCACAAGGCACACTCTGACCTAGAATCCTCAGTCCAGGATCTCAGAGAATGCTGTGAACTGAATATGTAACAGCCATGTTTTCTTGTTTCCCCCCAAAAAAAAATCTCATGACATTTGTCACTAACCGCCAAAGCTGAAGGAAGGATATAACAAAACCCCCAGACAAGTCCTATTCAACAGACAGTCCTCATATTGTAGAAGCAGAAGGTAAACTTCCCATCACACAATGAATGCCCATAGGTCTAAAATATTAAGATTCCACTTGCCAAACCAGTTAAGGTAGTGAATCAATATGCTTATTTAGGAGATAGCAAAAAGGCTAATCCTGCCCCCTAAAGAATTTGGCACAAGGATCTCCAACTTAGGGCAATGTCCCCTGCCCAGGACCCAAATATTGACCGGGCCCGATACTGCCATAATCCGAACAGATGAGAGCAGCCGCACCATGGGTGTCGTGAACATAGGTTAAGCAAAAATACTTCCGGAATAAGAAAGGGAATGAACGAGAAGAGTCAGTAGCCAAATCAGAATAAAGCCCAACCTAATTACACTTTGGGTCTGAATCCTTTATCTCAAGGGTCGAAACAACATAAGAAAGGAAGGGTAAATGTCCCAGAGGGAATAGTACCTTCCTATGTTTAAAGCCATTAAACCGGCCTGACCTTCCCTACACCCCCCCCCCCCAAGACCAGATAATAGGCGGGATCAAAATGGGAGCTGAAAATCTGGAAAACACAGCCTGGTTACCCGAACTCTCTGCAACCTTGTGATCCCAGGGTGAGGGGGGCATTTGGTCTAATCTGACCTACAAAGATAGTAATAACATTATCCAACACCCGTCTGAACAATA
Source organism: Gastrophryne carolinensis (assembly GCA_027917425.1). NCBI lineage: Eukaryota > Metazoa > Chordata > Amphibia > Anura > Microhylidae > Gastrophryne > Gastrophryne carolinensis. The sequence goes on along the minus strand of CM051234.1, from coordinate 476,067,609 downwards.
TTGGAAGAGGGGTTATGTCTAGTAATGTAAAAGGCGCAGTATCTCCTGGGGACCACTTCTACTCTTCTTACGGGAAATAGGTCTGGAAGAAGATGATTTAGGTATACTTCAAATGAGCTTGGTCTGTGGTCAAAGACGAAGATACATAAGCAAAACAAGGGCGATACCCATGTCAAAGTTTTATTAAACATGCCTATAAACAGACACTATTAATAAATAAAAGGGACTTACCGGCCAAAACTTGCCCCCCAGAATCGGCAGCCGACGGAATACAGGATGAATCCAGGTTCACATGAGGTATATTTGTGGAGGAAACTTCAGTAGTATCGATATAAATGTCATCCTTATGGTCTGCCAGGCTTCTGGTTATGAGGCACCAATGGATTTGCTTCCTGAGCCCGTCAAAATAGGGTAGGAGCTAAATCCCATATCACAATATTAACCCTTCATATCAAGAATAGAAGGGGAGGCCATAATATATATAACTCCAAAAACACTGTACTGTCCCTTTAAGAAAAAACACACATGTTTGGAAAAAAAGGCAGGTAATTCCCAAGGGTGCTGGTATGTGACGTCAGCAGCCCTGGGAGAAAGAGACCTGGGATCTAAATTTTTGGGAACTTAAACCGGATCCAAAGGATAATATAATAAATAAAATATCTTTGCTGTTTATAAACTAAAGCATTTTCCCACAGTAATGGCTGCCTGTGCATCTGCCAGAGTCCGGCAGATTGAAGCTTAAATGAGAGACAAACAAGCAGCATGTGTCTCTAATCACCGGGAGAGCAGGGCTGTAAGTGTGAAACCACTAAAGGTTGTCTGGAGGGGGGAGGGGTGCCCTTAATTTACCTTTAGCTCAGCACACCTGCCTCGTAATGTTGATAGCAAAATCAAACAGGCACATAGCAAAACTTGGCCCCCTCTCATATCTTCCTTTCTGGGCAATGTGTGCAGCCAATCCATCGGGATCTTTCGTCTGATCCCAAAAAGAAATTCCAAGTATGGGGTCCGGTCACCCCAGCCTCTTCCTAGAACTCATCCTCAGAGGGCAACATAACACTTACCCCCCTTTGATATAATCAAAGAATGGGGTTTGGCCAATAACCCCATAGGGTATCCCGGGCCCCAGGCAGAAGGATTGCCTTCGGGACCGAGAAATGGACCCCCTGCTCAGGCCCATAGTACCGGAATATACTTACCTGAACCACCGGTCCAGGAGCTAGTGGTCACGTTCCTCTTCCTGGAGGAACACGGAAACAACTGGGGAATAGGAGGAGGAGTCAAGATTTTATTCTGTCTGGTGGTCAAGTGTTCCAGATTGGTAGGAGGAGCCCGGAGGTCTCTCAGGCGTATGCTGCCCGAAGGATGTTTTGAGAAAATATACTTACCAGTTCTGTGCTGCATGTCCTCTTGTTGGTCCTGCTAGAGCCTTTCATCAGCCAATCACAACAGTAGCTATCCCAGCTGCTTCAGTGATTGGGTTGAAAAAACATTACTCACACCCTAGGAGCACCAGGGCAGCTTAGTGTACTCCCACAGATTCACATGTGCACAACCGTATATGCACAACCAGGCACGCACACCAACGCCCATATGCACAGACCCACAGGCACTTAAGGGACATGGAGTCTGGCCAGTATGGGAAGCTGGGTGGGTCCTGCTGGCCAATTCTCACAATCCAGTACTCTAAGGCAGAAGGCCTTTAAACAGGCAGATGAGCCACAGCTGAGGCCCGCTGGATGGGCCAAAATGCATGTGCTACCTGTAGCCAAGCTGTGAAGAGTGCTGCAGCCAAGTGTCCCTGTGGAACTGTTGTAGTGAGAGCTGTTGTAGCCTGCAGGAGGGAAGGTGCCAGGGAAGTTTGCAGCCACTGGGAAGCTGGAGGAGGACAGCCTGGTGCAGGGAGCACCAACTCTGGGGCAGAAGAGCCCAGCCTTGTGAGTAAGCCAGTGAGGGTAAAGAGTTAACTTTCTGTGTTTTGATGGACCAAGTTATGCTGAAAAAATCCATTTTCCCTGCTTGGTTTATGGATGTATAAAGAAAATAAAGCACTTACATTAATTACCCCCTGTGTAAGCATGTACCTAAGAAGAGAACAAATATATATATAATGTGTGTATGTATAATATATATAATATATATATATATATATATATATATATATATATATATATATATATATATATATACACATATATATATATATACAGAGGGAAATCAAAATCAGTTCAATGCCTGGAGTCAAGTTAGCATAAAATGGTTGTGATATAAGCTACAAGTTCAGGCCTCTTTTACATTAAAAAAAAAACTCCCCCAATCACCATGTTACTCCAACCACACATGTTCCTTCTGTTTGCCAATGTGACCCCTGCTACATTTTATTCTTACCGAGCCCTTATTTAACTTACCAGCTCTATTTTCCCTTGTCACTATTCCCACATCAGGTCGAGGCCACATCAGAATGCCCCTAGGGCCACAGGTTGAGCATGTCTTGTTATAAGACTCTAGGGCAGTCAGATCCCCTAACGCTGGGTATCCTGATTTCAGATAGGCCCATGTGTTAAACCCCCCGGATTGACGTGTTGTTATCTCGCTGGCAATTCCATGGTGCATGTGCAGCCCAACGGCAGCTTCCCCCAGCTCCTGCGTGCTCCTTTGCCAGGCCTGTCTAATGACTGGTGTGGGCAAACACAGCCAGATTAGAGCACTGGCCTAATATTTATTTATCTATAGCCTCCACAGTGCTGTACAATGTAGTGATTACAGACTGGGTAAAACATACATTGCATAGACCATTATATTAACATGTAGCATGTATAATATGATTTACCAGGATTTAACTTAACAGGAGGTGTTCCAGCTTTGGATCCATAATAATAAATGAGGTCTTCCTTTGTGTTGCTGAAAAACAGAAAAGTGCAAAATTAAAAGCTTTAGAACAAAGAAACTATATGAACTTTGGTATATTAACTGTTCTTCTTTTATCTAAACAATTGAATACAAAATGAGACAAAAGGGGCATCGGTAGGCAAATATTCATATATATTTAACCCCTCCCCTTAACTTAATGGACAGTCCAGGCACTGGCAATAATAGGGCAGCAAGGAGCTCAATGGAAGCCTGTGCATGTGCCTCTCCTCCATCCCCTGCAGTGTGCTGCAAATGCTGTAGCAGAGCTCCAAAATTTGCCCCTCCTTCCTTTTCCCATGACCATCAACAAATGTGGTGGCTGAGCTGCTCTTGTTCCTCACTGCCCCAAGCGTGAACAAGCCTGGCATGCTGAAGTGGTCACTGTTGCTGCTCACCCACACTGGTAATGATAAGTGAATAGGGCAGCTTTGTGACCACATTTGGTGCATGGTCATGGAGCAATAGAAATAAAGGAGGGCAAAACTGCTACAGGTTTTACAGCACAACGCAGGAAATAGAGGAGAGGCACATAAGACAGGCTTCAGGTGAAGCCCTTACGGTCTTATTGCCATTGCCTGGATCTTAAAGCGGAACTAAAAGTTAAAAAGGCCTCCCCGTCCTGCCACACTCCCCTAGTGCTATGGCAGGATGAGGGGGTTATAAAGAGAAAAAAAAAACATACCTTAGCCAGGCACCTGTGCCACTCCGGATCCTGAGCCACATGCCCTGGCTTTGTGTGCGCTTCCACCTATTCAAGTGGACAGCGGGAGTGCGCAGAGCCAGGGGAAGCGGCTTTGCTTCTTTACGTGAGGCGGCCACCGCAGACTGTGAGGACGATGCAGTAGCCTGGCTAAAGTATGTATTTTTTCTTTGTAACCCCCCCCCCCATCCTGCCTCAGTGCCAGGGTCGGGGTCGGGGGGGGGGGGCCTTTTTAACAGAAGTTCAGCGTTAATTATAAAAAAAAAATTCCTTGTAAGGAAATGGCATTCATAATGCAGAAAGTGACACGGATATCTTCACTCGAATCACAATGATATATTTTGAGCAATTTCTAAAATTTGAAAAGAAACACACAGTCATTCACAAGGTTGTATATTATATATATATATAACTCCAGGAATGTACCTGCTGCCTACACAGGAGGGCACTGTGCCTCTACAATTCAGCACAACCACATACTCTACTTGGCAAGAAAAAAAAACTAAAATACATTTTGTATTACAGGCTGCATAGATTTCATGGAAAGTTTTATGAATGCCTCCCAATTTATTTGAACACACACATTTAACACATCTCCTTAACCCAGAACCCATTCATAAAATGTAAAGACACAATTCAGATAAAAAAACTAATCCTGGGCGTTTTTTAATCCAAAAACAGTAAACATGCATTTTCACAGGATACAAAGATATCAATGACACATGGACATTTCAAAAGGACTACTCCTAGTAGTAAACATTTTAAGCTGATCAGGAAATCAAGAATGTTTTCAAAAATAGAAATATTAACACGGAAGTTGCTAGCTTTTGTCACCCACTAGCCATCCCTCCCTACCCCTGTGCTAAGCCTGATTTGGGCATTTGAAATATTAAAAACTCACCTGATTTGTGAAATCCTGCCCTGATTCCGGCTGGGATGCAGGACTCTGAATGGCAGCCATAGACTTGAGAGTAGCACTTGAGTGACCAATACATTCACACTGCTGCATGGGATTGCGTGACCAACCTGTCACTCAAGGTCCCATCTTCAGCTGTGCAGATTACTAGACCCCAGAGTGAGTTGATTTTTATGCTAATGCCCAAATTGGGCTTAGCACAGGGGGAGGGAGGGGTGGACGGAGTGTTAACAAAATGCTTGGACTTCTGCTTTAAAATTCACAAAAAGCAAAAAGAAAGGGAATGAACAGAAGAGAAACCTAAATCAAATCAATACAGTATTTGGAGTGACCACCATTTGCCTTCAACACATCAATTCTTCTAGATACGCCTATACAAAGATTTTAAATGAACTTTTCAGGGAGGTTGTTCTAAACATTTCGGAGAACTAACCACAGATCTTCTGTGGATGTTGACTTGCTAGAATTATACCATCTCGTAATCCCATACAGACTTAAAGAGGAAACAAACCCCGGATTTTCACTTTCCTGAGTTTTGTTTCCGATTTGGGATACCCTGCTGTGTGAAACCCCCCAGATCGACGTGGGCAGACTCGCCTCTTCCAGGTTCAACAGCGCCTGCACAGGCTCTTGTCCAATCAGAGCTGGCCACTGAAGTTACATAATTCGGTGAGCAGCTCAGATTAGTGTGAATGGGGAGCGAGAGTGGACGCATCCCCTGTTACCCTGCGCTTGTGCCACAGCCATTCCCGGGGGATGAGGCTGCTTTCGTTGCACATTCACAACAATCAAAGACGCCTTGCTGAATTACGTCAGTTCAGCGGGCGGCTCTGATTGGATGAGAGCTCGCACAGGTGCCGTTGGACCAGGAAAAGGTCCAGTGAGTGATTATCGGCACCCTGTCGGGTTTCACACAGTGGGGTATCCCAATCTGGGATGCCCCAGGGGGAAGGCCAGCAACCAGCCCTGAACTGCTTTAAAGAAGTGCAACATCCATTTTCTAACGAACAGACGTGGGACAGTGCTGTGACAGGCTCAGTTGGGGCGGAGGGATCCAGATGGCTGGAGCCTCCCTGTGCAATGACCCTCGCAACACCCCGAACATCTCATGCCGATCCACGCCAAAATACGGTCCTCCGATTGGCCGCCGCCAGACACGCAGGCCATCTTTCCCGGGCGCTTGTCAAGGTGTGGGACCTCTTTAGCATCAGGGCTTTGTGGGGTACAATCATCACTTCTAGGACTCTTTGTTCTTATTTACATTGAAGCAAAAAACTGAAAAATGGACCGCACCAGCTAAACTAGTATATCGTGTGCACACACCTGGATAGACAGTAACTATATAAGATGGAACAATCACCATAAAGAGGCAACCAAGAATAACGATAACAAGGGTGGGTCGAAGCAGGCCGTGCCATGCTAGAACAAAAACAATTCTACAGGTGAGTACTCACAGAATTACTTTTTTCTTTATTGCATGGCACGGCCTGCTTCAGTATTCATAACAGTTGGCACATCCAAAAGCAGTGTCCAAAAGTAGGGCGGGATCCCCAATAAGCAACAGCCGGCAGTTCAAGTCACTACCGCCTGAAGCACCTTGCGGCCAAAAGCAGCATCCGCTGAGGCCTTAACATCAACCTTTCAAAACTTGGAAAAAGTATGAACAGAATACCAAGTAGCAGCCTTGCAAACTTGTTCAACAGAAGCTTGGTGCTGAAAAGCCCAAGAGGCACCAATAGCATGAGTGGAATGAGCAGTAAATCTAAAGGGAGATTCCTTCCCCTTAGCAGAATAGGCTCGAACCACCGCCTGACGGATCCACTTGCTGAGTGGATTTACCGTATTTTTCGCCCTATAAGACGCACCTGCCCATAAGACGCACCCAGGATTTGGGGGAAGAAAATAAGAAAAAAAAATTTTCAATCAAAAACGCACCATTACAGACAGTGTGGCATTCCCCTATCCAATTCCCATAGGCCGTGTGGGATGCCCCCATTCCATAGACAGTGTAGCATGCCCCCATCCCATTCCCCGTATATCCAGTGTGGCATCCCCCCCTCCCATTCCCCATATACCCATTGGCTGTGTGGCATCCCCCTCTCCCCCCATTAGTATAGACTGTGTGGCATCCCTCTCCCCACATTCCCATAGGCTGTGTGGCATCCACCTCTCCCCCCATTCCCATTGGCTGTGTGGCTTTCCCCCTCCCCCCATTAGTATAGGCTGTGTGGCATCCCTCTCTCCCCATTCCCATAGGCAGTGTGGCATCCCCCTCTCCCCATTAGCATGGGCTGTGTGGCATCCCCCTCCCCCCATTAGCATGGGCTATGTGGCATCCCCCTCCCCCCATTAGCATGGGCTATGTGGCATCCCCCTCTCCCCATTAGCATGGGCTGTGTGGCATCCCCCTCTCCCCATTCCCATAGGCTGTGTGGCATCCCCCTCCCCCCATTCCCATAGGCTGTGTGGCATCCCCCATTCCCATAGGCTGTGTGACATCCCCCTCCCCCCATTCCCATAGGCTGTGTGGCATACCCCTCCCCCCATTCCCAAAGGCTGTGTGGCATCCCCCTCCCCCCATTCCCATAGGCTGTGTGGCATCCCCCATTCCCATAGGCTGTGTGACATCCCCCTCCCCCCATTCCCATAGGCTGTGTGGCATACCCCTCCCCCCATTCCCAAAGGCAGTGTGGCATCCCCCATTCCCATAGGCAGTGTGGCATCCCCCTCCCCCCATTCCCATAGGCTGTGTGACATCCCCCTCCCCCCATTCCCATAGGCTGTGTGGCATCCCCCTCCCCCCATTCCCATAGGCTGTGTGGCATACCCCTCCCCCATTCCCAAAGGCTGTGTGGCATCCCCATCCCCCCATTCCCATAGCCTGTGTGGCATCCCCATCCCCCCATTCCCATAGCCTGTGTGGCATCCCCCTCCCCCCATTCCCAAAGGCTGTGTGGCATCCCCCTCCCCCCATTCCCATAGGCTGTGTGGCATACCCCTCCCCCCATTCCCATAGGCTGTGTGGCATCCCCATCCCCCCATTCCCATAGGCTGTGTGGCATACCCCTCCCCCCATTCCCATAGGCTGTGTGGCATACCCCTCCCCCCATTCCCAAAGGCTGTGTGGCATCCCCATCCCCCCATTCCCAAAGGCTGTGTGGCATCCCCATCCCCCCATTCCCATAGGCTGTGGGGCATCCCCATCCCCCCATTCCCATAGGCTGTGGGGCATCCCCATCCCCCCATTCCCACCCCCCTCCCCCCATTAGTATAGGCAGGCGCCATAGTAAAAAAAAAAAAAGTTAAACTCACCTGTCCGCTGACACCACTGCGCTGAGCGGCCGGCTCCGTGAATGGGGTGGGCGTGGCCTGCGCCGCAGCGTCGACGCAGGCCACGCCCACCCCATTCACGAGCTGGCTCTGTCCCGGCCCCGCCGCTGCGATCGCTGTCTTTTCAGGCAGCGATGACAGCGGCAGGGCCAGAGACAGAGCCCCTGCCGCTCCTCCATCTGCTCCCCCACATGCGATCAGGAAGGTCCGGGCAGCGGGTGGGCGTGGCCTGTGCCGGGGACGGGTGAGTTTTTTTTTATTTTTTTTTACATTCGCCCGATAAGGCGCACTGACATTTTTCCCCCACTTTTGGGGAAAAATAAGTGCGTCTTATAGGGCGAAAAATACGGTAGCCGGAGGCAAACCCTTCCGAGGTCCAGAAGGGAGAACAAAAAGAGCATCAGATTTCCTGAAAGGCTCAGTAGCGACCAAATCCAGAGAATGCAGTGTCCGCTCCTTGGAATTAGCAGGATTAGGACACAATGAAGGCAAGACAATGTCCTGATTGAGATGAAAAGCAGACACCACCTTAAGCAAGAAATCCGGCTTAAGCCGAAACACCACCTTATCCTGATGCCTCTCAAAATAAGGAGGTTTGATGGAAAGCGCCGCCAGCTCAGAGACTCGCCTTACAGAAGTGATAGCCACCAAAAAGGCTACCTTAAGAGTCAGAATGGGCAAAGCAGCCTCACGGATAGGCTCAAAGGGAGGACCCTGCAGAGCAGACAACACCAGATTCAAGTCCCAGACTGGTAGCATAGGCTTACGAGGTGGACACCCTGGAAAAAAGTTTTAACCAACCGGTGGTTGGCAAAGGATCTTTGGAAACATGGCCCTTGAGGGTACTCAGTTGAAGGCCAGAATCCAAACCATGTTGCAAAAATTCCAGAATCCTGGGAATGGAAAAAAACCCAACAGGGAAGAGACTTGGACTCACACCAGGCAATGCAAGCATGCCAGACCCTGTAATAGATAAAGGACAAGGATATCTTCCTAGCCCGAATCATGGTATCCACAACAGAGGCAGGCAACCCCTTCTCTGTCAAGATGTAGGTTTCAGCAACCAAGCCGTTAAAGCCAGCGTTTGTAAATTGGGATGGCGTAGCCGTCCCTGAGTGAGAAGATCTGGATCCCTGGGCAAGACGTACTGGTCTACTGCCAACTGCACGACATCTGCGAACCACACCCTTCTTGGATGGCTGACACCCCCTCCTGAGCAATCCTGCGCATGACCCTGCCCAGTAGAGGGAATGGAGGGAACACATAGGGAACCCGAAAATCTGTCCAAGGCATTGCCAGTGCATCTGTGGAGAAGGCCAGAGGATCCTGTGACAGAGAGACAAACCTGGGAAGTTTGTGATTGTGACAGGACGCAAACAGATCCACATCCGGCTGACCCCAGCGGTGACACAGGGAGAGAAACACCTGGTAGTTGAGGGACCATTCCCCCAGACGAGACATCCCCCTGCTCAGGGAGTCCGCCACCTGGTTCTCCACCACCGGAATGTATACCGCTGAGATGCAGGGGACATTCTGTTCCGCCCAAGACAGTATCAGAGACACTTCGTTGAAGGCTCGCTTGCTCCGAGTCCCTCCCTGATGGTTGATGTAGGCAACCGCCGTCTAGTTGTCTGAGCGGATCTGAACAGCCCGACCTCGAAGGTGTGTGGTCAGGTGGGACAGAACCAACCTGATCGCCCTCAGTTCCAGGACATTGATGGGAGCATGGGCTTCCTGGGGGCCCCAAATGACCATGGAACTGTAGGGACTTCCAAAAACCTCCCCAGCCCATCAGACTGGCATCCGTGGTGAGTCTCCCAGCACGGGGGCAGGAAGGTCCTGCCCACCAGAAGATTCCTTTAGTCCAGCCACCACGAAAGGGACTGCCTGGCCAGGGGAGACAGAGCAAATTCCTGATCCAGGGAGACAGAGCAAATTCCTGATCCAGGGACACCCAGGTGGTGATCTACACTCTGGAGTCCTTCAGCTGGGTGATCAATTTTCCCAAGTCTTCACTGTCCCCGTCCTTGGTGAGGTCCTTTCTGGGCATGACTCTGGATACCTCTCAGGTCAAGGTGTTCCTTCCTCAGCAGAAGGTGGAGGGCCTTCAGAAGCAGGCCCGGGCTCTGCTCTTGTGTCCTCATCCCTCAGTTCGTCTGGGGATGCAGTTGGTGGGCCTGATGGTGTCCTGCTTCAGAGGCGGTCCCCTTTGCACTGATGTAACCAAACAGAGCGGCACATAGCCACTAAAAGTGCAGAGGTCCTACCGCCCAGCCTCACAGCATCATCCATGGCAGTAAGGATAAATGCAACAAAATCAGAGCAAAGCAAGAGGGCCCTATAATCCTCCCTCCTCCTACCAGCCATAGCGACATCACAGACGCTTGAGCAGTGTCTTGAGGGCAATAGCATTAATGGCAGCTGCACAGGCCGGGCGCAGTCCAGCCCCCACACAAGTAAAAGCATGGCAGGCCAGCTGATCCATGCGCCGGTCCTCGCTGTCCTTCAGAGTGGTAGTGTCAGGAGAAGGCATGACCGAAGTATTAGACAGGCCTAGCACATGAGTGTCCACCTCAGGGGGACAGGACCAACGCTTTACTGTATCAGCAGGAAAGGGATGCCTCTTATCCAATCCCTTGGGCACAGTGGCCATTCTATTAGGACGTTCCCACTCCCTAAGCACCATAGAAGTAAAATGGCCCTGCTCAGGGAACTCCAGACGCCGTTTACCAGGACGAAAAAGCTCACCCTGCTTTCTCTTAGCCACCTCAGGAGGAGCAATGTGCAAGATTTCAAAAATTTGTGACGGCAGATTATCAGTGTCCTCAGGGTACCATGATTCCTCCCCGGACGCAGACCCAGGGTCACTAATGCAACCCTCCTGCTGGTCCCCAGAGGAGTCAGAGTCCTGGAACAGTTCCCCTTCCTCTAGGGAATAAAGTCCCCCAGTGGCATCAAACTCCTCATACTCCTCAGTGGAGGGGGAGGGAGTGGAAGTCAGGTGCCGCTTCTTGCCAGAAGCCTTCCTAGGAATAGGCCCTGCAAGCTGCTTCTCAATGTTGGCCACACGAAGTGCCAGATCAGACTGTGACCCCCTGCTAGCATCCCCGTCACTGGGAGCTAATTGCAGCAGTGGGGGGTTAGGCGATGCCGAAGGGGGCACAGAGCTGGGAAGCGATGCAGGCAAACCAAGCTGGAGCGCAAGGACACTTTGAGCACACAGCACACACACCGTGACATCATTGCTGATAGGGGCCCGAAGGACCCCCGAGCACGCAATCCCCAGAAGCCTCCATATGGTGGTTAACACAGGTGCAATAGGCCAGCACTGGGTAAAGGCTAATACAAAAGCCACCCGGGATGCCCTCCCACGGGATGCCCCCAGATAAGCAAAAATGGGTGAGGGGATAGATAGAAGAACAGATGTTCTAAATTTAAGACTTCAGTAAAAGAAAACCCATTATGCCACCAGCAAGGATTCCGAACACATTCAGATCAAGGGGCGGGTAATAAACAGCAAATTACTTGCGTGTATCATGAGGTGAAGTGTCAGAGATCTGATCAAATAGAGCATGTGCAGGCTGTATACATTAGCACGACAGGAAATTGATTACCGTTACAGAGGAAGCAGAGGCCTCAAGCAGAACACCACACTGTCCATGTCTGTCTGTAAGCGTGCTTGTTCGTGAATTACATCTTCCAGACATAACGGACCTCCCTGTATGCAGCCAGATTGGCCAGATTAAAATTCAGCTGTGTATTTGTGCACAGAAACCTGGGAAACGCCATGTGATACAGGTACGGGGGGAAGCCTGAAAGCACTTCAATGCATTTACATTAAAGGTGAACATAACAGCTACAGTTTTTACAGCTATACCCCCATTCAGTGTTATCAAAAGCACCCTGGAGCTAAAGAACACTGGTCTCATAAGTAGTGACAATTCTGCTATTTGATTTATAACGTGATAACATCTACCAACATCGCCTTGTTTAAAGCGGACCTTCACCCTGAAAAAGAGCATATCTTATGTTTCCCACACCCTGTACACACATTAAAAATCATCCTAACTGCATCTACTGCATGTTATGAGCCTTTAAACACCCAAGATGGCGGCTCATGGGGCTTCAGGCAGCCTGCAAACAGGAAGTGTCTTCTGAATGTGTCGTTCTGCATTCTGGGACTGCTGTCCTTTTCCTGCTCTGCTCAGATCTGCTCTGTCTGTGCAAAGCACAGATATAACCCCGCCCCCTGTACTTTATCCTGCTCTCCTCTCCTCAATATGTGATTCTTATGAGTCAAGATGGCGGCGGAGTCCTGAACAGAGTTGCAGCCCAGTGGAGGAAAGAATAATAAGTATGTGACTAAAAACTTAAAATATATTAATTTTAGATGCTGGGAAATAGTTTAAGGATTTGGGCTTTTCATGAAATCATGCTGAAGGTCCGGTTTAATTAGACTAGTAAATAGCATGGAAAGACAGCTAGGAGGCCATCCATACAGCACAGTCTGTAAAAGAGTCGTCTAAAAAAAGCATTCATCTGGTTGTGCATTATGCATGTTGCCAGAATCTCACATTATTACAAGGCAAACCATTTAGTGAAGGCAAAATTGTTCACTAATGTACGGCGGAGTGGGAATTTAGAAAAATGCTGGGAATCAGGCTTTTAATATAACGGATAATTCTGCCTTGTCCCATTTAATACACTAAACTGCAAAATACTGCTGTAAAACACACCTCACCTGTCCCCACAATCCAGCAGCATACCTGAATTCAGGACGGTCAGATTATTTTATTATTATTTTTTTTTTTATATTATTAACCCTCCCATCCTGCTTAGCACCAGGGGAGGGTGGCTGGGCATTGGCCTTTTAGACTGGACTTCCACTTTAGAGACTCTAAAGGCTAAAACAATACTAACTGAATACTTACCTCTTGTCTCCCGCAGATGTCGTCTTCTTCGAGCCCTGCGTGGTCTCAGGCTTATCGGCAATCACAGACTCCTCTGTGACAAATGTCCACCACGCCAGTCACAGTGATGATTGCATGGCCATGACACTGCAATGAGGAGGGTGTGCCAAGGCCCAATATGTCCCCTCTATTAAAGCAAATGGTGGAAGCCACCCAGCAGCACCGTGACTGAAGATAGGGGGTGTAGGAAGGCAGCCATTTATCACAGGGGCTTCACTTGGGCTCAAGCAGAGAGGGACTCCATCTCACATTCAGGTAAGATCAAGGGGATCAAAGTAGGAGCAATATGAAGGATTCAATGTAGACAACAGTAGCCAAATATACTAAAAGGTAAGAGTTTTTACTCTAACTTAGTTAGCTGATGAGAAGCATAAGCCATATTGAGGTGGCTCTCTGCTACCTTCTGAAGTACCCATAAGGTTTTAAAGCAGGTTAAAACCACTCAGCTGGACTGCTAGCATCCTGGATATCCCGCTGTGTGAAACCCCCCCGGGTTGCTGGTGATCTTACCGGATCCCAACGGGTCCCATGACGAGAACCTCGTTGGAGGCCATATCCCTGGCCTTCCTTCAGCTGTGAACACTCATGCGCACAGCCATTCTGCAGCCAGCCAGCTGCACCTCCACCTCCTTACGACAATGGAATCTCAAAAGTGCCGCAGGGCGTGGCTTCATCGCTGGAAAAGCCAGGATTTTAAACCAACAGCAGCATCCGGCATTATTATGTATGCTAAATGTTTTTCATTTGCGTAGATGCCAGTATTTATCTCATGAAAGTATAAGGATATTTCTGAACGCAGATGCCTGGTTAGCGTACACATTTAACAATACCTATGTTTAGAACATTGTTCAAGTAGACTTCACTGAGCTAATAGGCATTGTTCATGCATCAGGAAATTACACTGCTATACTGTTAATGATGAGCAAGACTGAGCCAACATAAATGATAATGATAATATAATAATAATAATAAAAAACAAACCAACTAGCAGTTGCACAGACAGTGAACAGAGCTGCATCTCCCACTCTATGCATGCTCCAGTCCATTGTGTGTGGTGTGAAGGTGCACAAAATGAAGGTGCTATGGATATCACCTATTTTAATGTTAGCAAAGTCTGACACTGTAACACATAAAGAGCTCATAGAGAAGTTATTGAAATTTAGAATTAATTCTTGGACAATTATGTGGAATTACAGCTAGCTGAAGAACAGGTATCAGAGTGGTTGGTTAATGGAAGTGTTGTTGTTATGAAGAAAGGCAAGGAACAATGGTTTACTCCTAAGCTCTGTCCTGGGCCCTATTCGTTTTAATATTTTTGTGTTTAGTGACATCGGAGAAGGCTTGGTAGGTAAAGTGTACCCTGTTTGCTGATGATAAAAAGGTGAGTATTAGGGTGTTGGCAACATGAGAAATTGTTTATGCGTTCTTAACAGTGGAAGCTAGAGTTTAAGATCACGAAATATAAAATGGTGCACTTGGGTAGAAGGAATCTCCGCTCAGAGTATTGTATGGGCAGTGCTATGTCAGCCAGGATATCAGACGAGACTTAAAGTACATAATTTGTAAGACCTGGAGGAAAAAAAGGAAAGAGGGGACAGGATTGGGGCGAGGGGTACACAATATTCTCCATATCTGACGTCACCTGTCATTAGTGTATTCCCTCCTTCACTTATGGGAATAGACCCACAACCTAGGTCAAATACACTGCTTGAGTATACTGATAGATAGACATGTTATGTAAGAGCTACTGTCTCTGCTGATTATTAAGACAAAAAAAATTGCAGATGAAAAAAAAATATTTTAGCCTTTAGTATACCTTAAAATTGTTATGCTTTTGCCGACTACTAGAACATGCATGCCTTGGGATTCATAAGTCAAAGAAATGGTCTGAATTCTAAAAGCCTTATATGATATATTTTATTACTGAACTCCTTTTCAGTCTGAATTTTGGACTACTGGGATGAGTTTTACATACAGTGCTTATAAATTTTACCATCCTCATGCCATTCACACCGACACATATATCAAAAGAAAGAACATTTTTAGACACCCAACTTTAACAAGCATTGCACTGCAATTTCCTGTATATAGCTGCTACAGCAAGCCAGATGAAAAATAAGATCAAAACAGGAAGATCATGAGCATTCAATGGCGTACTTCTTTAGTATAATTATAATTTATTTGAGATTAAAAGGGATTATCCAGGCTCAAAAAATAAAACAAAAAACACAGGTTTATGAAGGACTCATTTATCATAATTTATCATAAGAAATGGATGATTAAGAGGTCATTTGTGAACCTTAAACAGTATGTGCTGCTTTGTTTACTATACATCCTTTGGCTACAGAAACTAAAAATCAACCACAGTAGCCTTATGCAGAACACCAGGATAGCTGGTAAGACGGTATTCCTTAATATTTACATTTGGCCTAAAGACGCCATTTTAAAGGGTCAGTCCAGGCAATGGCAATAATAAGGAATCGAGGAGCTCACCTGAAGCCTGTCCTATGTGCCTCTCAATTTCCTGCAGCATGCTGAAGAGACTGTAGCACACGGTGTTCAACCCATGGCCACCAGCAGGTCACCTTTTGAAGGTCTCCACTTTTTGACTATGCCGGGTTTTGTTCTATGCTCCGGGGGCATCCTGAATTGGAATGCCCCACTGTGGGAAATCCCCTATAACACCCTGTAAAACTCAAGGATTCCCGGTCCTATGGCGCATTCGTGGGCTCTGGTTTTGCTGTGCCCATGTAATGCTCGGCATATGGCTGTTTATGTGCAGAGCTTGGCAATCGGCCGCATCCCCAGCAGCGTGTGCTCTCCCCCGTCCCCAGCCATTCTGAAAGTCTGGGGGCAGATGTGCTCTAAAATATGCTGGTATGCGCCCACCGAATGTTTACATCGCTGATGCAGGTGAGGTTTCTTATCGGAGTGGGGGTTCCTCACAGAGGGACATTTTGATTCTGGATGCCCCCGGGGAAGGCCAGTGGCTGGCCCTGGATTCTAATAGAATCCACAGTGGGTTTTATTATGCTTTAACAAACAGCTGAAGTAATTAGTGCTCAGTCTGGTCTCCAAAGTATGTCCAAATTTGGTTTCAGAGCCACCCCTGTGCCTCAGCTCTCCCAGTGTGAGCAAGCCCAAAAAGTGCAATCACTGTGGCTTGCCAGGCTTGCTCTTGCAGCAGACACTGAGGGACATGGGGGCCTATGATCGCATTTGGAGGTGGTCATGGAGGAAAAGAATAGAAAGGAATTACACATTTTGAAACTCTTCTACAGCATCTACAGCACACTTCACCTGGACTGTCCTTTTGAGAAGTACCCTTCTGATAGAATTAGGAAAGACATTTTCAATCCTTATTCCATTATAACGTCCCAGGAGTTGGGGGGCGGGGTATATAAAACCATGCATTCAGTACAGTGCTCATCAATTGATTTACAATTATAAACTCGATTAAGTAAAACTGTGATAGCAAGAAAAGAACAAAATGGAAATGTGATTCTATTTTATTGCATCTCATTTCAGGCTTGTATAAATAGGCCCCTTAGTGTTTGTGACCCTTTTACTGTCTGTGCAAGACATTTTATGAGGAAGTCGTAACCTGGTTAGCTAGACTGCGAATGAGCAGCAGAATTCATTACAGGCATTTAAATGGCACAAATAGCTCCTGTCTGCCAAAAGATTGTGGATCGTCGCTTGTGTTTTATGAGCGGTAAGAAGCCTTTGACTGCAAATCAATTTGGAAACAAAGGTTACCGAAAAACTGAAGTACAAATTACACGATTTTTGGCATAAGTTAAATGGAATCCAAGCAAAAAGCTTCTGGACTTGCAAGCAAAAACTGAACTGACGGTTAGAAAACGTGACTGCCAGTTACAACAGGAATTTAACATGTAGCTGTTCCAAAACATTGGTACAAAGTCTGTACTTTATATGTAGCAATAAAGAGGGTTTTGTTACAAGCACCCTGGTTTTACCTGAAAAGGCGGTGGTTCATATACATTTCATGTCATGCCTTCCCTTGCCACATTTTGGCTTACATGTCCACAGGAGACCTTTAGGCTCTTCTGTAGCCATTATTAGACTTGTTGGCAGAAACAAGGCAAACTATACAGTTCAAGTAAACCTCTGAGATAAAATTGATCTTCCAATGGGCCTGTTTTTTTGGTGGGAAAGGGAAACACTTACCTGCTTTGTGCTGGCCACCCACCTGTATTTATGGTAGATGCTGCAAGGGAAGCTGTTGCAGGAAGCTCAATGGACCATTAGCCAGTCAATCACTTTCCTGCCTCCAGCCATGCTGGTATAAAACCATCCCTTCGCCATAGGTTCAATGCTCTGCCCGCAGTGCCCAAACAATTAGCCCATGCTGACGTGTGCTGTGCACATCATAACCTTATTTGCCCAAAAAAGGGTTCAGGCTTGCTACAACCTACCCCACTAACTGATATAGTGAGTTAAAAGGGCCTAGTTACCAAAAATGCTGAAAGCGAATAGATCTCTACACAGAGGTCCAGCTAAATATAAGTGTCCTCCTTTCCATCCGACTAGGGGTTTTTTAAACAAAGGAATAAAAACATGCGCACCTGCACGGCACTATTCCCCCTACCACGAGTAGTGGAGATTAGCCAACTGAGCAGTAAATCATAGTCGGGGCAGCAGTTTCCAGGGTGGCAGCTGGCAAAATTCGATGGATTGCTCAGCCAAACTTACCTGATGCAGCGTCAGCCCTATGCCGCCTCCTTGCGAGTGAGAGAGAAAAAGGGGGATTTCTTCTTCCTCTGCCTGCAGTGCACTCCCCTGATCCGGACCACAAATTCAATCCTTAGACCTGTGTCAGGTTCACATTGGGACCAAATCAGAGCCAGATGAGAATTCTTACTCCTTTTTTAGGAGAGAAAACTGCCATTGACTTTCATTGTCTACCTTGTGGCTGATTCAGAGACAGGTGAAAATTTATACCTGGTAGACAGTGAAAGTCAATGGTAGTTTTCGCTCCTAAAAAAGGAGCGAGAATTCTTACCTGGCTCTGAATCAACCCCATTGCTCCATTAACACTGGACTGAGGCAA
Source organism: Gastrophryne carolinensis (assembly GCA_027917425.1). Lineage (NCBI taxonomy): Eukaryota > Metazoa > Chordata > Amphibia > Anura > Microhylidae > Gastrophryne > Gastrophryne carolinensis. The sequence continues at coordinate 476,049,709 of CM051234.1, read as the reverse complement.
TGTTTTGGTAGAGATCGTGATTGCAATTTCTTATAGTTATTGCAGTTGAAGCTAAAACACCTATGTAGGGCTTTTTGGGGCAAGTGACATCACACTTTGATGGTATGTGAAAGTGCCCCTAGATTTCTATGGGCAGCGGTTCACAGGGTATTTTTTTGGGGGGGGGGGTGTTTGGGCCTTGAGCAATGTTGCTGCCATAACCCCTGCAATCTCCCCAGTATGAAAGGCTGAAATGGGGCTCTCTGCACTGACACAATCCCTGCGCAATCTATTGCAATGCATGTGGTGTGCTTGTACAACTCAGCCCTGACACTACCATCACAGAGGACATGAACAAAAAAAGAATAAAAAGGGAGGTAAAACTTAAAGCTATGTTGTCAGAGTAGTTATACATTTGTTTTAAAATAGGAAAACAAATGATAAAATTACGTGTAGCTCTACACAAGTGCAATACTTTTGTGCCTGGACAATTACTTTAACCACAGAAACATGTCGCCAGTGCCGATCAGAGAAGTCTCTTTTAAAACCCCAAATCAAAGAGGCGTTGCTTATTTTTGGCAACTTGGCTTGAATGTTAAAGAGGTCCAATCTGCATAGATCCTGGGCTTGGATTCAAAAAGATCTAAGGGCTGGTTGAAAGCCCTGTGTACCCCCACCATCACTTACCTTGGCGGACTCCCCGGAATCTCTCTAGTGCTGTGTGCAACTCCGCCAGCATATCTGAATGGCTGGAGCAGGCATGCACGGCTGGTGGAAAAGCTCCATTCAGCTTTACTAAGCCCATTTTGTGTATGAGCCATTTAGAAAGCCGCTTGGGGGGGGGGGGGGGGGCTGTTCACGTGCAGTGGGAGGCAAAAACACTGCTGGAAAGGAACAATGTCCAAGTGCAAATCCAAGTGATGGTTTCTCTTTAACTCTCCCTCATGATCGCGCTCCATGTGAGGTTGAAGCATTAAAAAGACGTTATAAATAAAAGTGCTAGAAAGAAACACCTAATCTATCAGGAAAATACCTTTAGCATTTCAGAAATACTGGCATCACTTAAAGTGGACCAACACCCAGGGGTGATCGGCCTGGGAATCTATAAGATTCCCGGGCCGATCACCTCCCTCACCGCGGGACATCCGAGATCGGGATGTCCCGCGGTGAGGGACCCCCCCAAAAAACTCACCTGATCAGCGGCAGCCGCCACCTCCCGCGCGCCTCTCTAGGCATGTGCGCGCCCGCGCCGGCCGTTTGTGAATGGCCCGCGCGGGCGCGCGCACTGTCAAAGGGGCGCGCTGGAGGCGGCGGCGGACGCGCTGTCTTGTCCGCAGCTGTCACCCGCTTTTCCGTGGCTACGTGGGAGCATGGTGAGGTGAGTTTTGGGGGGCTTTACACAGCGGGGCACCCCTAATCGGGGTGCCCCCCTGAAGTGGACCAAAACCCAGGATAGTCAAAATCCTGGGTGTTGGTCCACTTTAAAGCAGAACAAAACCTGGGATTTCAATTACCCGGGTTTTTTTGCACCAGGGCATACCAAACTGGGATGCCCCACTGTGTGAAACCCCCCAGGTCGCCCAGAACAACTCACCTCTTCCCAGTCCTACAGTGCATGAGCAGGCTCTCGTCCAATCAGAGCCATGCATTTGTAATGCTTGGCAATTGGCTCTGTTTACATGCAGGGCTTCCGCAATTGAGAGTGCAGCAGATGCATCCCCAACAGCGCACACGCCTACTGGTTGAAAATGTGGGCATGCGGCTGCTGAATGTCCAAATTGGTGAGGACCTCGCAAGGGGAGGATTTCACACAGTGAGGCGGTCTGGGAATGCCACCGACCGGCCTTGGAATCTTTTAGTTTCAGTTTAAATATTCAGCAAAAGGTATGATGGTTCAGGCAACAGGGAAGCATCTTACAAGCCCACTGGTCTTTGGTAAAGAGTCACTAAAAACATAAGTGTAAAAATGTACCATCTGCTCGGCGATTCCACAGTTATGTTATGCCGAGCTAGAATCCTCTAAAGCCTGTGCAAAGAACAAGTCATGCAAACTGCTCCAGCCCGCAGGACAGCAGTTCTGAACATCTGTAAGTACTGGTCCCTACATGCTGCCAGTCCCTAGGTAACCTACCTCAATTACTGCTCTGCTTTCCTCCTGCAATACATTTCAGCCAGAGAGCGACACTTATATACACAATGTTAAGTGCACTTATGTAAAGGTAAATTAATGTAGCTACATTGGGGACTAAGTGAGCAGTGTTTACAATACTTGAACCAACAGAAAGGCGGGAGTTCCAAAACAATTTATAACCACATACCACAGATTTTATGGATTTTCATAAGTGGATAATTTATTAAAAAAAAAAAACAGTAAAGCGGAGAATCACTTGTTGTCTTGGTCACTTGTAGCTATGCAAATACTGCAGTTCCAAGGGCTTATTACATTTTCCCCAAAAAATCAAATCCAATTCAAATCTAATTGAGTACTCGCTATTTAGAACACATCACAAAACCCACCTTCTAAATAGTAGGGCCCCTTGTCTGCCGACACCCAAAGTAAATAAGAGAATTATGGACAGCCTAACAACAAAATAGTTGACATAATAAATACCGTATTTTTCGCCCTATAAGACGCACCTGTCCATAAGACGCGCCTAGGATTTGGGGGAGGAAAATAAGAAAAAAAATATTTTAAACCAAAAACGCACCATTACAGACAGTGTGGCATTCCCCCTATCTCATTACCATAAGCAGTGTGGACTGTCCCCATTCCATAGACAGTGTACCATGCCCCCATCCCATTCCCCATATACCAGTGTGGCATTCCTCCTCCCATTCCCCATATAGGCAGTGTGGCATTCTCCCCCCTCCCATTCCCCATATAGGCAGTGTGGCATTCTCCCCCCTCCCATTCCCCATATAGGCAGTGTGGCATTCTCCCCCCTCCCATTCCCCATATAGGCAGTGTGGCATTCTCCCCCCTCCCATTCCCCATATAGGCAGTGTGGCATTCTCCCCCCTCCCATTCCCCATATAGGCAGTGTGGCATTCTCCCCCCTCCCATTCCCCATATAGGCAGTGTGGCATTCTCCCCCCTCCCATTCCCCATATAGGCAGCGTGGCACCCTCCCCCCTCCCATTCCCCATATAGGCAGCGTGGCACCCCCCCTCCCATTCCCATATAGGCAGTGTGCACCCCATTATCATAAGCAGTATGGCATTCCCCCCCTCCTATTCCCCATATAGGCAGTGTACCCCCCCTCTAAGTATAGGCTGTGTGGCAGCCTCCTCCCCCCAATAGTATTGGCTGTGTGGCATCCCCCTCCCCCCAATAGTATTGGCTGTGTGGCACCCCCCTCCCCCCATTAGTATTGGCTGTGTGGCATCCCCCTCCCCCCATTGGTATTGGCTGTGTGGCATCTCCCTCCCCCATTAGTATTGGCTGTGTGGCATCCCCCATTAGTATTGGCTGTGTGGCATCCCCCTCCCCCCATTAGTATTGGCAGTGTGGCATCCCCCTCCCCCCATTAGTATTGGCTGTGTGGCATCCCCCTCCCCCCATTAGTATTGGCTGTGTGGCATCCCCCTCCCCCCATTAGTATTGGCTGTGTGGCATCCCCCTCCCCCCATTAGTATTGGCTGTGTGGCATCCCCTCCCCCCATTAGTATTGGCCGTGTGGCATCCCCCTCCCCCCCATTAGTATTGGCTGTGTGGCATACCCCCATTAGTATTGGATGTGTGGCATCCCCCCCATTAGTATTGGCTGTGTGGCATCCCCCTCCCCCCATTAGTATAGGCTGTGTGGCATCCCCCTCCCCCCATTAGTATTGGCTGTGTGGCATCCCCCTCATCCCCTTAGGATTGGCTGTGTGGCATCCCCCTCCCCCCATTAGTATAGGCTGTGTGGCACCCCCCTCCCCCATTAGTATTGGCTGTGTGGCATCCCCCTCCCCCGATTAGTATTGGCTGTGTGCTGGCATGTGCCCAGGAAGAAGCAGCAGATGGAGGAGCGGCAGGGGCACTGTCTCTGGCCCCGCCGCTGTCATCGCTGCCGGTAAAAGACAGCGATCGCAGCGGCGGGGCCGGGACAGAGCCCCCACCGCTCCTCTGGGCTCTCGCTCTGCGACAGGCAACGCAGGAGCGCCAGGAATGGGTGAGTTTTTTTTTTTGCATTCGCCCGATAAGGCGCATGGACATTTTTCCCCCCACTTTTGGGGAAAAATAAGTGCGTCTTATAGGGCGAAAAATACGTCAGCTCATATACCAATTACAGGTTTTACCAGTAAAGACACTGGAAACAGAGTGTGAGCGGATTAAGTATAGTGTGTTTAGTAAGTCTGAAGAGTAATAAAAGAGGCAAGTCGCTTAATGTCCTTCCAAAATATTTTTTTTTGACTTGCAAACTGCTCACCCTCCACCGCTTTCTTGGTGCCAAGTCAGATTTCAGCAACAGAAATAAAAGAACAAAACAAATCTGCCCGTACCCTTGCCATAGTTAGTGCTGTGTAGCAACACTTCTGCTTTGTGATCTGCTGCTCCCATCAGGGACGGTCTGCTTAGTTAGCCAGTTAGTGCAGCAGCATTAGCACTGCTGTGGAGTGACTGGATAACTAAGCAGTAAATGCTATCGCTGCTGCTTTTGTGGCGGCTGCCCCTCAGATCCTCCATTGAAATGGTCAGCCGTGGTCATCAGATAAGTGCATTTTCATTTTCATTTCTGAAATCTATTTTTGTTCCGGGGGAAGAGTGTGCCAGCCATCAAGACTGGACTTTCATCACATTTCTTTATTTAATACATTTAATTATTTTAATACATAGATTAAGGATCCCCCATCTTCACATGCTTCCAGAAAAAAAAAAATAACCTGAGCAAGGTCTAGCACTCTGTTGAGGCAAGGGGAGTACATGCTGCACAGGGATGGACATTGTCACTGTCCTGCATAGGGTTAATGCAAAATTTTGCAGGCAGAGCAATGAGTTGGCTTAACTGTCTCTCCAGCACTTTACTGTTTCCCACTTGTGTTACACTCCTGGGAAGAATAATGCTGGGAAACAAGAGTGTGGTAAGCAGGCATGCATCCCTGGATGCCCCATTCTGCCATTTTATCTCTTAGAGGCCGAGGGTGGGACAAGTGGTTTGGCCTATTTTTAGTGATTTCTGGCTGTCATAGTCATCTGAAACTATTTTGGCTAAATACCAAATATGAAATAAAAAAAACTTGCAACTGTAGAAAAGTTTCCCCTCTTCGTTTTGTCCTGGTGACATTTCTGCAGTGAGGATGTATAGAGCATAAAAGTTTTAATCTGCCAGTTGTCTGTACAACCTGCAATCTGCTCTAAGCTTGGGTTGGATGATATGGAGGACAGGGTGTAAACCAACTCTGGTCCAAGACCAAGTCCACTATTAGTGGTTCCAATTTTACATCCACTGAATTTTTGTGGTACATTACGCTTAAAGAGGAATTTTGGACCTCTAACATTCTAGGTCCTAATAGCCTCCCACCACTGTCTGTAACAGATGCAGGGGGGACCTTAGCCGTCCTCCAACGTCCTCACCAACATTGCGTTTCTGATCCTGCTGCAGCCGCCCTAGCACAAGATGAGGACTTTACTGTCCCAGATCTCGGGGGCGGCGCAGTACATCGTGGGACAGAAAAGACAACAAGATGGCACTGCAGTACGGAAAGCGCCTGAGCAGAATGGTCGAGCGCAGGAAGAAGAGCAAAAGACAGGCAAGTTAAACCTGTAAAATGCAGAATTGGGAGTTTAAAGGGAACAGAATACGAAGTTTGGGGAGTTTTTGAGTCAGTCCAATGTTCCTCTTTAACCCTTTCAGTGCCAAGCACGTAGATTCTACGTGCTCGCTTCCACTCCACTTAAGTGCCAAGCACTTTCCCCCCTGCTAGTTAAAAAAATAAAAAATACTCATCTGACCCCTCGTTGGATCCGGACGGGTCTCCTCTTTAATTTGGTGCCATCCGATCCCCCGTGGGGGGGTCGGATGGCCCTAGGAGAGCCCCCGGAATAGCCCCCCCCCCACTTCGGCAGCAGCAGCTGCTAACTGTAAAAAAAAAAAAATAAATCAAAATGACATATACTTACCTTAACCCCTTGTAAACTGGTAAGGGGTCCATGAGACCCCTTATACCAGTTCACAAGGCTGGGGGCTGGCAAGTCACCTGCTGCTAGCAGGTGACTTGCCGTTAACCCCCGCACCCCCAATTACCTGCCTCCCCAAAGCCCGGGGGGGGGGCAGAAGAGCCCGGGCCCACATAGGCTATGTGGGCTTGTAGGCTGCAGGGTGGGGGGCCACAAAAGCTGGCCCCTTCACTCTGTTCCTACAAGCCCCCATAGCTGGTCCTGGGCTGGTAATGCTGGGTAAGGGGGACCCCATTTCAATTTTATTTGGATTTTTAAGGGTTTTAAACCCTTAAAATTCCCCAAAAAATGCCCCCCCCCCCCCCCCCGGGAGGGGGGACCCTATGTCATTTTTTTTTTAAATTAACCCCTTATGTTTATAGTGTGGATAGTAGTAGTATTTTATATGTAAATGTTATAAAGTGCTATTTTCAGTTTGGGGGGTCTCCTGGGCAAGAATGGGGGAGCTACCGATACATATGTGGTACCGTTGTAATCGGGAGAAATTGGGCTTTCACATGCAATATGTTTTTCTCTAATAAAGTAAATGTTTTATTTAAAATAAAGGAGACAATTGTCTAAAAAATATTTATTTTTACACAAAAATATAAAAAAAAAAACAGTAGAAAAATTACAAACAAGACATTTCATGTTCAAGCCTAAACTCTGCTGCAAAATATATATCTATAATTTTCCTAACAATTCCGGCAAAAATCACGGTTAAACATGGCGCAGAATGGGGAAAAATGACCAGTCAACAGAGGGTGACAAAACTTCAAGTAGGCTGGCAATTAAAAGGGTTAATAGTACCTATGCATGTTGGGTATTGTTCTGCTCGGGGGACCTTGCTCTTTCAGATTTAGCTTGTTTTTTCTTGTTTGCATATTTATATTTTAGGAAAACATGTTATTATTCAGTTTTTTTATTCATTTTTTTAGGGAAACTATGTGCAACCTAAGAATTCTTTGAGGGATTACTTCCAGAAAGGTGAGCCTACTACAACAAGCTGGGTACTCTTAGAAAGCTTAACATGTGTACTTTCAGGGAATATATGGTTTATAGGGGATAGTCCAAATGTAAAGGGTTGTTTTGGTTGAAAAATTGCAAGGTGCGCATTTTGTCTGCAGAGCTGTAATTTTCAAGTAAAATTACTGTTATGCGCATGCTTTACTTTGGGGTGTTTGCCAACTCTTCCTTTGACAGTACCTATGCATGTTTGGTATCATTCTGTTCGGGGCATGTTGCTTTTTGAGATTTTACTTGTTTTTTCTTGTTTGCATATAGTTTTTTTTTATTTAGGAAAATGTGGCTTGATTCTTCCTTTTTATTCTTTTTTAGGGAAACTTTGTGCAACCAAAGAATACATTGAGGGATTACTTCCAGAAAACTAAGCCCACATAAACAAGCTTGGTACGCCTAGAAAGCTTGAGGTGTATACTTCCAGAGAATATATAGTTTGTGGGGGGGGTATTTTAAATGTAAATGGTTGTGTTTCTGGAAAAACTGCAAGGTGCGCATAGCGCAGTTGTATTTTATCTGAAAATCTCCTAAAGCTCTGTTTCAGTTTGGGGGAGTCTCCTGGGCAGGAAAGGGTGTCTATCAATACATATGTGGTACCGCTGTGACTGGGAGAAATTAGGGTTTCGCACACAATAACATTTTATTGACAAACTTATATTTTTTTATTACAAAAAAACAAATTGCAAAAAAATTATTTTTTTTATTTTTTTTTGCACATATTTCACCAAAAAGTATTGAGAATACACTAAAAAAAAAGGCCAAACAAGAGATTTCATGTTGAAGCCCAGACTCTCTTGAAAAAAAACAATATATCATTTTCCTGGGAAATCCTTTCAAAAATCACAGTTGAACATGTGTAGCGCAAAATAGTGAACATGGTCTGGCAACAGAGGGCGATAAAAGCTGCAGGTAGGCTGGCAGCAGAAGGGTTGAAGGAAAACTCCCTTTTTGTAAGATTTTTGGTGTTCTGCCTTATTGTTTTTCTCTTCTGGGATGTAAAATAAACAATTGTGTTAGGACTGCTCCAAACCTGTGGTTTACTTATCAAAATGCTTTGTCCAAGTTTCTTATATTCCAGTAGATCCGTTTTGGTAAAGTAGGAGTGGCTTTCTTGCCCGTAAAGATTTTAGTATCCTTATCGCACTATAAATCCCAGAATGCTTCAACTGTAACAAGTGTATTTATTAGCAGCTTTGGCTAAACAAAGCAGCAGCAATCAACCTTTTCACCTGAGAAAGCAGCTAGTATACCTTTAGCTTCTTGAACACAAGACATATTCCCCCTATCTGAAAAGATTGAAATAATGCAGATGGGGTTAAATTTGTCTTGTCTGGCTTGCTAATCATCTCAATGGCCGAGGCAGAGTGAGGAAGCTTCTGAAATGTGTATCTGAAGACCACTGTGATGTGCATTGCTAAGGTAAACACATTGTTGCTATGGAGAACTGTTTTCTTTTATAACATGGAGCTGCAAAAACATAGAAAAGTAAAAAAAATGATATACTGTACCTTAAGCACATCATATAGGCATACTAGCCTGGAAACGTAAAATCTGGAAAAATATAATCGAAAGTGAAATTACCCTTTAAGCCAATGAAGCTGTAGCACAAGTACTGGCGCCCATTGAAGTCCATGGAGACGCCCTGTGCAGAGACCACACTCACTCGCTGTGCCAGCTTCTCATACCAGAGCTTTGCAACGTGGCTGGAAGGTAAGTGGGTCTGCTCATGCCCTTTGGCACATCTGATCCCTGGTCTGGTAAGGAAAGTAAACCTACCTAACACCTCAGACTGGGAAATATTTTTTTTTTTACAATTTGGGTGTATTGAGCACAAGGGAGGAATCCCAACAGTCAGGGCCTCCCCACCAGCCCAGTTTCTTACCCATTCTCCTTGCTCCCTAGGCGTAATCTGGCCCCACAATTGTCCACCAAAAAAATCATGTCGCCTGAGAGAAGTAAGACCTTTACTAAACCTAAATAAAAGCTCTTGTATAAAGAGAAAATTGCTCTTTTGGAAGAAGTGTGGGGAACTGAATAGACAAGTCTAAACAGTGCCTTTTGTATTGGCTTATACAGTTCTAATGCAATTCATGAAGCAAACTCAAGGCTTGCCCCACATGGCAGTTTGTTCTGCAAATTTAGGAAGCACTTGTCTACCTTCCTGCTTTAATTTTACACAAACCCTTCTAACACCAGCTACATACATTTTACGCACTTGGTTTCCCCCTTGCTAGCCCCCCCCCCCCCACAAAAAAGTCACTCACCCTCGATCAATCCGGCTGGGTCTCCTCTTAAGGCCGGGGGCATCCGGTCTGCCATCTGGGGGGATGTAAAGGGTTGTTTTTCTTTAAAAACTGCAAAATGCGCATAGCAGTTGCATTTTATCTGAAAATCTCCTAGAGCTGTTTCAGGTCGCAGGATGCTCTTGGGCAGGAAAGGGCGTCTATCAATACATATGAGGTACCGTTGTAACTGGGAAAAATGGTGCTTTTACATGCAATATTTTATTGAAAAACTTACAATTTTATTACAAAAACACTATAGATTTCTTTTTGCACATATTTCACCGCAAATGATTCAGAATACACTTAAACAAATGGCAAACAATACATTTCACGTTAAAGGCCAGGCTCTGCTGAAAAAAATACAATTCTGTGATTACTCACCTGTAGAATTGGTATTATGAGTATACAGTACGTCCTGCTCCAGATAGAATACTTACATTCGGGTACTACTCCGCCAGATGGCGCTGGACTGCAGAGACATCGAAAATAGGCTCCTCTCGGACCCTCAAATACCCAGGGACCTCCCACAATCCCCAGCATTGAAAAGCAGTAAACGAGAAGCTGGGAGAATTAAAACAACCCAAACTGGTAACTAGAACAATGATAATCACCATACAGGAGATCCAAGATAATGCAAAACCAAGGGTAGGGTGGAGCAGGACGTACTGTATATTCCTAATACCAATTCTACAGGTGAGTAATCACAGAATTACATATAAGCGGATGCAAACAGGGTATACGCGACAGCATTATAGGACATTTTATAGCCGTATTCATCAATCGAGGGGCCAAGATCCACTATCCAGTGCCCTAAATAATACACAAAGGGTGGATTGCACCCCTGTAATTGGGCTATCGAGGTGACATCAGCGTGAAATTGTCAACTAACAACTTGTAAAACTTTGAAAAAAAAGTATGAACAGAAGACCAAGTAGCAGCCTTGCAAACTTGTTCAACAGAAGTATGGTGCTGAAAAGCCCAGGAGGCACCAATAGCACGAGTAGAATAAGCAGGAGGGCGGAAAGGAGGAATCTTCCTCTTAGAGTAGGCCTGAATCACAGCCTGACGGATCCATTTGCTGATAGTAGACTTGGCAGGAGCCAAACCCTTCCTAGGACCAGAAGGGACCACAAAAAGAGCATCAGTTTTTCTGAAATGTGCAGTAGCCACCTCTCCTTAGCATTACTAGGATTAGGGCACAATGAAGGAAGAACAATGTCCTGATTCAAATGAAAGGCAGACACTACCTTAGGCAGAAAATCTGGCTTGAAGCGAAACACCACCTTGTCCTGGTGTCTCTCATAGTAGGGGGGCTGAATGGAAAGCGCCGCCAACTCAGACACACGCCTAACAGAGGTGATAGCCACCAAAAAGACAATTTTAAGAGTAAGAATGGCCAGGGCACCATCCTGCACAGGTTCAAAGGGAGCCCCCTGTAAGGCAGACAAGACCAAGTTCAAATCCCAAATATAAATAATAGGCTTACGTGGGGGACGCACATGAGTAACCCCCTGGAAAAAAGTCCTGATCAGAGAATGCTGTGCAAAGGACCTCTGGAAGAAAACAGCCAGGGCAGAGACATGACCCTTCAGAGTACTGAGTTGGAGCCCCATCTCCAACCCATGCTGCAGGAACTCCAGAATCCTGGGAATAGAGAACACAAGACAGGGAAGAGACTTAGACTCACACCAGTCAATGTAGGCACGCCAAATCCTGTAATAAATGGAAGAAGACTTCTTTCTAGCCCTTATCATGGTATCAACAACCGAGGTAGACAACCCCTTCTCCATCAAGATGGGGGTTTCAGCAGCCAGGCCGTCAAAGCCAGAGTTTGTAAATTGGGATGGCATAAGGGATCCTGAGTGAGCAGGTCTGGCACCCTGGGCATAACGTACTGAGCTACTGCCAGCTGCACCACGTCTGCGAACCACACTCTTCTTGGCCACCTGGGGGCCACCAAAATTGCTGGCACCCCCTCCAGAGCAATCTTGCGCAGAACCCTGCCCAGCAGGGGGAATGGAGGAAAGACATACAGGAACTGAAAGTCCTGCCATGACATTGCTAGAGCATCCATGGTCAAGGCCAGAGGATCCTGGGACAGGGAGACAAAGACCGGGAGCTTGTGATTGTGACGGGACGCAAACAGATCCACATCTGGTTGGCCCCAACGGTGACACAGAGATTGGAACACCCTGTTGCAGAGGGACCATTCTCCCTGGCGAGAGGTCCCCCTGCTCAGAGAGTCTGCCAGCAGATTTTCCACCCCCAGAATGTACACCGCTGATATGCAGGGAACATTGGCCTCCACCCAGGTCAGGATCAGAGACACTTCCTGGAGGGCCCTCTTGCTCCGGGTCCCTCCCTGATGATTGATGTAGGCAACTGCCGTCTGGTTGTCCGAGCGCACATGAACAGGTAGGTCCCTCAGGTGAGGAGTCAACTGAGCCAGAACTAACCCGATCGCCCGCAGCTCCAAAGACGTTGATAGGTGTGTGGGCCTCCCGAGGGCCCCACCTCCCCTGGCACTGCAGGGACTTCCAGAAACCCCCCAACCTGACAGACTGGCATCCGTGGTGACCATCTCCCAGGAGGGGGTCAGAAAGGATCTGCCCCCCAACAAGTTCCTTGAGGCCAGCCACCACGAGCGGGACCACCTGACCAGGGGGGAAAGCGCAAAGACCCGGTCCAGGGATGCGGGGTCCTTGTCCCACACTGACAAGAGGTGGAGTTGCAGAGGCCTCAAGTGGAACTGAGCATAAGGGACCGCCTCGAAATATGCCACCATCAGGCCCACCAGCTGCATTCCCTGCCTGATGTAGAGACTGGGAAGTGATGAGAATTTCGTCCAGATAGGGCAGCACGCGGATGTCCTGAAACCTGAGCAGAGACATCACGCCAGCCAGCACCTTGGTGAACACCCTGGGAGCTGAAGTGAGACCAAAGGGCAATGCCACAAATTGGTAGTGTTGATCCTCCAGAGCGAATCTGAGGAACCTTTGATGACCTGGAAACACAGGAATATGAAGGTAAGCATCTTTGATGTCCACAAACGTCATGAAATCCCCTGGACGCAGGGAACTGATGGCAGAGCGCAGAGTTTCCATGCGAAAGCACCTGCACCTGACAAATTTGTTGAGGATCTTCAAGTCTAGGATGGGCCTGACTGACGCATCTTTTTTGGGCACTGTGAAGAGGTTGGAATAGAAGCCCTTGCCCCCTTTCTCTTAAAGGGGGGAGAATAGCTCCCCTTCCTCCAAAGGGGTATAGCCAGGTGGTTGCAAAAACTCATCAGCTTCCATAGGGAAAAGAGAGACATCAGGCGTTAAGTGCCGCTTTTTTGCAGAGGCCTTACGCGCCAAGGTATTAGCAATTAACTTCTCAACACTAGCCAGTCTAGAAGACACATCAGGCTGAGAATCCCTACTTGTATGCAATTCAATGGGAGTGAGATTTAAGCTTGGGGGAGTAGGTGAGGCGAAACGAATAGTAGACTCAGCCACTGGAAGGCCGGATTGCAGTTCAAGCACTTGTGTGGCACAGGGTACACAGACCTGCGCCTTGTCCGCGTCAACATGGGACTCCCCACAAGCTACACACAGCCGGGCTTGTCCCGAAGGAACCGGTCACATTATCCTGAGATGTCTCCATATGGGGATTATAGCGGCACAATAGGCCGGTAGGGATTAACGCAATACAGCAACCCGGTATGCCCCAATAACCCGCTAGGGAAGTGGGATTAATTACCACTAGGCCCCACAGGTTAACCAACTAAACAGAGGGAGTAGAGCCAGGAGAAGCCAAAGGGGTTCGCCCGTCTGAAAGACATAATCAAAGGGGAGCCGTAAGTACACAGTAATTAACAGCGGTAATAAAGCCGCCCGCGAGGGCACTCACGGACCGCGGTAGGTTGCAGCCCGTCACACAGCAGCCGGAACCATGCAAAAAAATGGCGTCGGTATACCTCGAGGGGCGGGCCCGCATGAGCAAAGACGCAAAACAGGCCCCGCCCCCTCAAAGAGTGTGAAGCCAACACTTGACAAGCAGCCAATGACGGCGCACAGGCGCCTGAGGTAACGCCGCCGCCAAGTGCGGAACACAGGAAAAAAAAAAACAGCGGTGCTGCCTACCATCACCCGACCAGCGCAGCCGAGGCTGGGAGGCACATTAATTATGGAACGGGTGGGAATAGTCCTACAGGGCCGCAGGCCAATAGCCCCGCTCACCTGCGAGTAGAGAGAGCCATCTTCTTGTCCTTCGCAGTCCAGACTGCAGAGAAAATCTGGGGATTGTGGGACATCCCTGGGTATTTGAGGGGCCGGGAGGATCCTATTTTCGAGGTCTCTGCAGTCCAGCGCCATCTGGCGGAGTAGTACCCGAATGTAAGTATTCTATCTGGAGCAGGACGTACTGTATACTAAGAATAACAAATATATAATTTTCCTGGGAAATCTCTTCAAAAATCACAGTTGCATACCCCCAACCGTCCCGATTTCCCCAGGACAATTCCGATTTTGGGCAGTTGGTCCTGGCGTTCCGTGGCACAGGAACTTGTCCCGCACCAATCTCTGTCGCCCATTACTGGCCAGAAGGTTGCCACTGTTTCTCAGATGCCCACTGCGTCGGCCCAGAGTGTGAGCACTCTGCTGCACACTCGAGGGCGGCAGGCGTCTGAGAGAGTTAAAAAGATACAGAACAGGCAGCAGTAATAAGGCATCAAAGAGATAGTTTGAAGTCTGTCACATGAGTGTGTTTGAGAGTGTGAGTTTTTACGTACGTACGGAAAAGAAAAAAAAAATACCAGATTAAAAAAAAAAAAAAAAAAAAAAAAAAAGCTCTGCAAGCGGCTGATATAGTCCTCCTGAAGATACTGCATCCTATCACGTTTTACAGGGATATCTTCCAGAAGCAGAAGTTGACAAATCATATTCAGAGCCTATTTCTGCTCAAATATGAAGTATACCTACTGCTGGTAATTCTCTTTAACTCACTGTAATAAAGATTAAATAATGGCATTAAAAAAGAAAATATCTGGCAGTAAAGTTGATTTTGCTCATTCTCCTCCCAGCACTGAAAGCTGAAATAAGCTCATCATAGCAATTCTGAGCTTATGGAAGAGCATATGCATTACACATGCCTCCATGAAGACTATCAAATACTCCAGGAACATTTGTGACCACCTTTTATCACAGTATTTCTATCTGTAACGACTTCAGAACTTAATCTTAGTAAACAATGTACCTAGTAATGTTATACTACACCACCAGATATAATACCCCCACATACACACCTACTAATATTGAACTTTGTTCTTGGACTGTAAGCAGTTAGGCCAGATTTTGAGCCTATAGCCAGTTTATTTTACGGAAAAAGATTCCAGGGGCCAGCCGCTGTCTTTCCCCCAGAGCGTCCTGAATTGGTTTGCCCTGCTGTGTGAAACCTCCCAATGCACCTGTGAACAACTTTCCCTGCTCCAACGGCGCATTCGCGCTCGTCCAATCAGAGTAGTTCAGCAAAATAGGAGTTCAGCTCCTATTTGTGGTCTATTTTGGTTTCCACACATCAAAAAGGTAATGTAACAAAGAATAAATCTTCTCGTTAATCGCTCAATGTCAGCAGGCAATTCCATGGATCTATTCTCTGCTGATTGTGGTTAATTCAGAAATTTTTATTCGCCTATTGATTTGTGGAAATAAGCCATACGTCACTATGCATAAATGGGGAAGTTGGTAAGGAAGCTCCCCATGAAAAAGAATGAGGAAGTAGCGAGTATTGGCTGACAAATTTTTCCGCTTTAAATGGCATTGTTGGTGTGGCAGTGGAATATGTTCTAGGCTGAAGCAACTTGTTGTTTGCATTTGAATTGACACACTGGGCCAGGGGCATAGCTGGGAGGGGCAAAGGGGGCCTGAGCATTTCGAATCTTTGCCCCGGTTACCAGAAAGCCTAGATACTCCTCTGCACTGGGCCCAATCTAAAATGGACAAGACAGCAGTGTGCCTTTAAATGGCAGAGTAATAAGTATGCAGAGAATGTAATTCTATGTCTATTTCTGAAAGGTGCAGATGAACAGCTGCCAGAAGCATCCCTGTGTTATTAGCACAACAAAGCTAATTGCTTCTATTTTCAGGCTAGCGTCTTCAGGCAGGCAGCTCATCTGCTTACAGGATAGACAGGTTTGTGTTTACTGATGGATGCCAAGCGACATGGATTGGAGTAACCACTGAAAATATTTCTTTGGTTACTCCAAGTACTGGTCTCTGTTAAAGACTCCAGGGCTGACCGATAGCCTGCCCCGGGATATATGAAAACAATAAAACCCTCCGGGTTCTCCCACGATGCTTCTTCTGCCCACAGCCACATCCATGACCTCCTATAGCCGATTCAGAGGGAGGAAGGCTGGGAATCACATCAGCCAGCATTCCTGATACCAGACAATTAGCGTTCTCAAAAATTACCGGTGTTTGCTGCTGCTACAGCAGGTACTCGGCCGGGGTGGACATTAGCATTTTTTGTGTCCATGCTGTATGAACCCCCCCAATCGCCCAATATACTTACCTCGCCAAAGAGCTGCCAGCACCACTTGCATCCTTCTCGGGCTGTGTGCTGCCACGTCTGCCATAACTGAATGGTTGGCATGACCACACACAGCCGAAGGATGCGAGCGGTACCGCCCCCATCCGCGGCTAAGATTCCATTTACCTTCTCCAGACGCATATTAGTATGCGTGACCGGAGAAGCTGATTGGAGGAGGGCCATGTCTGAGCCGTGGGCTTATGGAAGGGTAAGGTAAGCGGGCGAATAGTGAGGTTTCATGCAGTGGGGCATCCCAAATGTCCTCACCACATTAATCAAAGCAGTTTTGTCACCAATATCCTGTAAAAGAATCTCCAGAGCATGGGATCCCACAAGACCCCAAAACAATGCCTAACCAAACAACTGGCACCACCACATACTCTTATAACAAAATATATTCAATTTATTATTCATCCAATACAAAAAAAGGTTTAAAAACAATTAAAAACACACATCTCATGAGGGGGAGGACTACAAGAACACATGTATGCCTAGTACATCTATATACATACAATTATTAACCCCGTGTTATCTTCAAAAACATCAATATACAATATCAACCAACTTATATAATGTGTATAAACTATCCTATATACATCTATATACATACAATTATTAACCCCGTGTTGTCTTCAAAGACATCAGTATACAATATCAACCAGCTTATATAATGTGTCTAAACTATCCTATATACAATCCTATTTTATACAAATATACATCAGTAAAGTGCAAATCAGTGCTATCAGTATCACTCTACCCTAAAGAAGACACCGAGGGGGAAGACATAGAAAAACAGTGCAGTAAATCATAACATGTGCTATGTGTACTTCACCAGGCAGGCATGCGCAGAGCGCCTCACCCCGTCCCAGCCAGCCACATGTCTAATATCAGGTTGGCCTCGAGGAATATGGAGATGGGGAGAGTGGTCCCCCCGGTGGCACTCCATTTCTTACAAGCACATGGGAGTAAAGTGGATAACTTCAGAGTCATTGGATTGGAAAAGGTGAGTTTGGGACAAAGGGGCGGTGATATCAAGCGTCACCTACAACAACGGGAGCTCCGCTGGATCTTTAATTTGGATGCTCAGTCCCCACTAGGGCTCAATGAGGACACAGCTTTTACACCATTTCTAGGTGAGGGTTAGGTTCACTAGATATTCCCCCATATGGGGGTCATATAATTTGATTATGTGTGTTGGGTCAGTGATGGTTTTTTTTATTTTTTTTTTTTTTTTTGTTCACTTTAGGTGTGTATAATGTGTTATAGGTATGGGTATTTACTTTTGTTTTTTGAGTTTTAGGATTGATGAGAGATCTGTGTTCCTCGTTTATTGGAAACAGCTTGAGAAGCCCTGTGTGGGGGGACATGTCAAGTCCAATACACTGATGGAAGATCCATGGAGAGCATTGAGATTGCAGCGGATTGCATCCTGGTCGCCTGTTCCATCCATCCAGCCCCCATTGTTAAGAATAATCTTTGGAGGATATTGTTTAATATATGTTGGCTATATGTAATATGGAGGTTCCGTTATAGTGGGTTTGTCCCCCGATTTATACTGGTTAACAACTTAGTATATTTAGTGTGCAGGGCACTGCCTCATCTTGATAAAGGACTTGGCCCATGTGATGGTAAGCATGAGATCATGGGCTATCCATGTAGAGATTAGTTACTCTTTGAATTTTTATTTATCCTGTTTTGCAGAATATGGGAACACCGGGTAGTGTTATGGTAAGACTGGAGGCCAGTCCGACATGTGCAGTCAAAATTACATAAGTTTACCCATACATAGTCTAAGCACAGAACCTATGGGTAGACAGTCTGTAGAGACCGGTAGAACCCGATATTTGAGGACTTCCTCCTTGGTTGTGGGACAAACTATGTAAATGGGCTTAGAGTTAATCACATAGATATCACCTTCTGTCTTTGATTCCCTAGGACAAAAGAGTCTCCTGTTTGATAAGTGGGTATACTAAGGCACAATTAGAAAATTATTTCTGGTTTAGGTTATAGATAGATTACAAACATAAGTATGGTTGTGGGATATATGTTTAAACAATAAGGCTGTTTGTCCCGGACGGGTCCCGCATCTACCCTCCAAACCCCCCCTCCTTTCTTAACTAGATCGGACTGCCGGGTGGCACTCTGGTAATACCGGCGCCCAGTCTGCTATGCGCTGCGAGGAAGTGCAGCTGTCCTTTGTGTTAATGTTAGTAACCATGTCAAGGGGCGGGACCGCTGACCTACTTCCGGCCGGAGTATTGCAGTGAGTCCCAAGCCTCGTTTTCAAATGCGGCTGATGATGCACTTCAGGTGCCTCGTGCTGACTGACACCGGTGTTTCCAATTTTCTATTATGATGCTGGAGGAGTATTTAGGGGACCCAGGGGGGGACAGACAGTCTATACTTGTGGCCCAGATGAAGTAACGGGAGGTCCGTTACGAAACGCGTTGGCTGGCTGGGACGGGGTGAGGCGCTCTGCGCATGTCTGCCTGGTGAAGTACACATAGCACATGTTATGATTTACTGCACTGTTTTTCTATGTCTTTTCCCCCTCGGTGTCTTCTTTAGGGTAGAGTGATACTGATAGCACTGATTTGCACTTTACTGATGTATATTTGTATAAAATAGGATTGTATATAGGATAGTTTAGACACATTATATAAGCTGGTTGATATTGTATACTGATGTCTTTGAAGACAACACGGGGTTAATAATTGTATGTATATAGATGTATATAGGATAGTTTATACACATTATATAAGTTGGTTGATATTGTATATTGATGTTTTTGAAGATAACACGGGGTTAATAATTGTATGTATATAGATGTACTAGGCATACATGTGTTCTTGTAGTCCTCCCCCTCATGAGATGTGTGTTTTTAATTGTTTTTAAACCTTTTTTTTGTATTGGATGAATAATAAATTGAATATATTTTGTTATAAGAGTATGTGGTGGTGCCAGTTGTTTGGTTAGGCATTGTTTTGGGGTCTTGTGGGATCCCATGCTCTGGAGATTATTGTAATTTCTTGCCAACCAGGCACATCAGTTACTACTAGGTACTTTGACACTAGCTGGTGCGGTTTTTTCTTTCCTTTAATATCCTGTAAAAGAATATGCTTGATTCGGATACTGCACCAAGTGTCCGCAGCATGCCTAAATGTTAAACAGCCACAAGTGTTAATATTTGTCTACCTGAATATAAAAAGCCAATAATTTCCCTTTCACATGATTAATCTTTCGCAGCCTGCATGCTTAACATCTTTTCAGTGCTGCTGTTAGATCCCATGCTAGCTGCCCCCCAGCGCCCTTTTTACTAATTTACTAATGATCATCCAAGTCTGCTCCCTCATGAAAAGGAAGCAGGACCTTCGACAGAGGCAAGAACACCATGGTCTGAATGGTATCCAGATTCATGCCCAGAAACGAAATCTCCCTTGATGGGGAGAGAGAAGACTTTGGGTGGTTGATCACCCAGCCGAACCTCTCCAGCGTTGTCACCACCGTCCTGGTGTCTAACTCCGCCTGTGTGAGAGAGGATGTCGTAATGAGAAGGTCGTCCAGATACGGCATAATGCGAATGCCCTGGGCTCTGAGAAGGGCCATTATACCCGCCAGCACCTTGGTGAACACCAGCGGTGCCGAGGTCAGTCCGAACGGAAGAGCCACAAACTGAAAATGCCGATCTCCCACCACAAACCTGAGAAATCTCTGGTGTGCTGGGAAGATCGGTACATGGAGATAAGCATCCTTGATGTCCCCCTGACGAAGAGAATTGATGGCTGAGCGCAGAGTCTCCATGTGGAACTTCTTGGTTCTGATGAACCTGTTGAGAAGCTTCAGATCCAGAATGGGTCTTATGGGGCCATCTTTTATGGGCACCATGAAAAGGTTGGAATAGTAGCCCCGGCCTCTCTCTTGAGAAAGGCACCGGGCAGATGACTTCCATGTCCAGAAGATTTTGCACTGCCAACAGGAGCCCCTGCGCAGCCCGGGGGTCCGAGGGAACCCGAGATCTGATGAATCTGGGAGGAGGCCGGTACCAGAGGAGGAGACCACTTCCAAGATCCATTTGTCTGTGACCTCCCGGGCCCAGACCTGGATGAAGTGCCGTAGCCGTCCCCCCACCCGCAAGGGTGGGGGCGCCCCCTCAATGCTGAGCTGGCTTGGCAGCGGGGCTTGGGCTTGGAATCCCAGGCAGGTCCTGGACGGGCACGTCCTCTGCCTCTGCCCCAGGAGTAACCTCTGAAGGTAGAGTAGGAAGCTCCTCTGCCTGCTCTGGCACCGCGAAAGGAAGGATTAAAGGAGCCTGCCCCCCGAAAGGAGCGACGCTGCTTCTTACTTTGTGGTAGCTTTCCTCCTTTCGCTACCGAATCCAATTTATCTCCAAAAAGCCTCATATCCAAGAAGGGTAGCCCTGTAAGTGACTTCTTAGCCGCAGTGTCAGCCGCTCACTGGCGCAACCAGACTGATCGGCGTATAGTCACAAGCAACACTGAGGTTCTGCTACACATACATATTGTGTCATCCAAGGCTGATAAGACCAAGGTCATGAACAATTCACACCGCGAAAGTGCAGCAAATTCATCACTGGCCGGGTCAAGCTGGGAACCACTCAACAGGCCCCTAATCACAGACCTGGTAGCCACAGCCGTGAGCGCTGAAGCACAAACAGGCCGCAAGGCCGAACCTACGCTGGCAAAGGCATGCCATTTGATCAATACGCTGGTCCTCACCATCCTTTAGCGTGGTGGCGTCTGGAGAGTGCACAACAGATGTGTTGGACAATCCCAGAACGGGCACATAGACTTCGGGAGGCGACGACCAGCGCTTCACCGCGTCCACCGGAAAAGGATACTTCCTATCCCATCCCTGAGGAACACCGGGAAGCCGGCTAGGACTTTCCCATTCTTTAAGAATCAGATTGTCAAAATGCTTCCGATTTGGGAACTCCAAACGAGGCTTAGAGGTCCCAAAAAATTCCCCCTTCTGCGGAGGGGACTCCGCCGGAGGAGAAATAGCCAGCACCTCAAATTAATGGGCCAGAATCCTGGGGGTATCCACAGCATCCCCATGCTCCTGCCCAGCATCAGCATCCAAAAACTGCTGATCCTCAGAGCCATCAGACTCAGCAAACAATTCCCCCTCCTCAAGTGGGGAATAATCAGACCAGTCAAGGGTCATCATAATCATCCAAATCCAGAACCGGTGCGGCCGGTGATAAATGTCTCTTCTTAGCTGGGGCCTTTCTGGCCACAGAGCTAGAAATCAGTCTCTCGATGTTGGCCAATCTAGCACATACATCAGATTGCGACTCCCCACTACTGACAGTGTCACCAGGGGTACGGATCAGACGGGGTGGATTAGGGGATGAGGCCGGCGGCACTGACCCAGACGCCTGGGACCCCGACTGCCGCGTTATGGCCTGCTGAGCACATGGTATGCAAATCAGTACATTATCACCCGTAAGGGATACCCCACAACCCACACACTGCCAGGATTGCCCCAAAGGGAGCCTGAGCCCAGTATCCTCGGGAGCTTCCATATGATGATTTTAATGGTAGTCGCAAGGACCAGAGGGAATTACGCTAATTAAGCTACCCGGGATGCCCCTTTAAGTCCCGAGTGGGAGGATTTGTAAGACCCCATTTTATCCAAGGGACCCTAGGACTGGGAGAACCCCCATTTTTATGCGGATAGGGAGTCCTCCTGAAAGACACAATAAGAAGGGACCCTTAAGAAAGGCACACAGCAGGCAGGGCCATACATACAGAACTACAAAAAATAAATATACAATATATAAAATATATATATAAATGCATATGTGGACAATAAGCTTCCCCAACGCAAGGAATGGGGCACACAGACAGCATAATACAATGAAACAGGGCCCCGCAGGGCACTCACAGCTCAAAGAAATGGCGTCCGACCCAGCAGCAGCAGAGGACAAGAGGGAGAAGAAGGGCGGGCCAGCGCGGATCGCGCGCCGCGCCTGGCCCCGCCCCCTTCCCCAAGCAGACAAGGACGAGGATCCCAGCAAATGGCTGGGCTCTGTGATGGCGCCAGAAATAGGGGGGGAGCGCCCGGCCCCGCCCCCTACCTTAGCAAACATGAAGGGGAGAAGCTCTCCCCACAGCAATGGGCCCAGAACGCGGCTGAGAGAAAAAAACGGCCATGCAGACAGTACACAAGGCACACACACAGAATTTTGGAGCAATAAACAAAATGTGAAAGGGCCGGAACAGGGAGACACGGAAAGGGGGGATCCCATGCTACATGGTAGATAAGGGATAATGGGGACGGGGCATCCCGCACCAGGATCACCAAACCCGGAAACCACCTACCCCTTAATATGGGATCTCACGGGGGAGCATGGCTCCCGTAATTACACCTGCTAAGGTGTACCCTACTCTCGCCTGGACCTACAGCCAAGGCTGGGAGGCATAGGGGTTTAATTTAAATCAGGTCCGGGCTGAAATAGGGACAAAATTGGCCGGATGTAAACCCGGCTTACATGCAAGGAAGAAACGGCCATCTTCTGACTTGCTCGCCGTCCTGCAGCGACGATTACTGGGTAATGTGTGGGAGGTCCCAGGTATTTATGGATTGGGAGGGGCTCCTTTTTTTCCTGTCATCTCTGCAGAAGTTCGCCCTCTACTGGTTATAACCCATATGTCATGAATATTGGAAGCGGGGTGTGTGACATACTTGGAATAGGAAAGAATGTAAGGCTTAGGCTCTGGGCAAGATTGACACAGAACAATCAAAGTGTCAAATAAATCAAACTCCATTGGAAAAACAGTCCTCAGCCCAATGAGACCAGGTTTACCATTACTTGGTTATATTTTTGCAAATACAAAAGTCCAATTTAACCCAGTTAACCCAGGGCGCACCATGAATAAAGGTTATAAACCTATATACCTGTAGTACATAAGTATGTCAGATAACAAGAGGAAGCGTTGCGTCTACAAGCTACATTAAAAAATCCAGCTAAGCATGTTCTTTTTTATTGGAAAGTAAGGAAAAAGAATGTGGGGGGGTAACAGGTTTGTGACTGTACCATATTGCTTTTAGTCGGAGAAACTTCTAAACTGCTAACAGCCTCTCATTCAAGCCAGCTATGCTGAAAGAAGGGCTTATAGCTACTGCAATTCTTACAGTCTAGTTCTGAAGACAGCCAGTTAAAATTGAGCAGTCCTATAAAACGTGAAATGGTGCATTCAAAAACCTGTCATCCCTGGTTTTTATTACATTCCCCAAAGAACTAGAACTAGCTTGGCTAGGTTTCTTTTTATTATATACCCGCTCCCTCTTGTCAGCTACCATTTAATATGGATTTCATTAAACAATTTTCCTGACAGATCTCCTTTTAGTTCTGAAAGGGGAGATTAGCAGTTTACCTCGGTCTTGCAATCACTTGTTTTGCTTTCAAAACTGTGCATTTTACCAGCAGATTCCCCAGGATCTAAAACTAATACATTTAACATTTTTAGCCATTAACTTTTTATTTTTTCCACCACTGAGCTTCAACTCTGTTTAGGACTCTAGGATATGGCCATCTTGCCTCAGAAGCATCACATACCGAGTAGAAGAGAGAAGGGCAAATGTACAGGGGGGGGGGGGGGGGGGGGTGCTTATAGCTGTGCTTTGCTCAGACAGAGCAGAGCTGGAGTCAGGAAAAGGACGGCAATCCCAGAATGCAGAGCGGCACAGTTAGAAGACACTTCCTGTTTGCAGGCAGCCTGAAACTCCATGCGCCACCATCTTGGATGTTTAAAGGCTCATAAAATGCAGCAGATGTAGGTAGGATGATTTTTAAATGTGAGCAATCTGTATGTACAGGGTCGGGGAAACATATACGATAATCTCTTATTCAGGGTGAAGGTCTGCTTTAATAATGCCTCTAAAGATGTATTTTTCTATGGACCTACCTAATGACATTATATACCAAGAGGTATACTCAAACCCAGAATATCTTTGATACACCACACTCCAAAAATGGTTAATACAGTACAACCCCACAATAATCAGCAAGTGTTGCTTCAGATATCAAAAGAAGTGCCAGTTTCAGGTAGGCAAGGACTCCATTTTACATTCAGTATATATATCTAAAAGGCTTACTGAAATTCTGCCGCCAGCAAGTTAAAAGGATTGTAAAGTTGTCCCTCTTCTGATATCAGCTTCATGTAAGAAAAGCTGTCCAAATCTGATTTCAGATAGTTCGATACCAGGGAACCTGGAAATACAAGAAAAAAAAATTAAGAACAAGCATGAAGAATTGGCAAGGTTTATTAGTTTGTATTGTACATGATCTGATGTATCAAAAAATTACTCATCTGAAAAACCAAAAGGTGGCAGTCAATTTCAAAATTTGTCATTTTTAGTGTGATGGCAGATGACAGTCTAGATATCACAAGACAGTTTACAGTCAAAAAACGCTATACTCACCTTTTCCAGCTCCTGGTCCGGGAAAGCAGCTCTTACCTCATCGCTGCATCCATGTCTCTCGCCCCCCGGCCAAACACACCACCTTTGCATTTGTATAGTTTCCATCTACTTTATACCTGCCGGTCTAGCAAACTTGGATGGTCACCTGCGGTCATATGATTGGCGGTCATATGAGGGAGCAAGGAGATTGTATTGTCTGGATGGTCATCTCTCTCTCGCTCCCTCATAGTCCTAGAAGATTAAGCTAAAGTATCTCAAACAACTAAATGTGCAGCTTCTGTACTAGCATCTATGATCCTTTTCCCTGGTTTTGTAACAACATCTCCACAGTGCTGATTATGTCCATCTATATTGAATTTGAGTGATGTGGAGACATTTGAGACCAGGAAATAAACAAAGAAAAATCAGAGATAGTCAAAAATTACTGCTGGTCTGCTGAGCCCTACAGAGGAGGATACAGCGTTCCCCCCTGAAAATTGGACAGGGTCTTATATTAATTTGTGCTTCAAAAGATGCTGTTTATGGAAATATAAGACCTAAAGCAATCTCCCTCTATTGTCAGTGCTGAAGATAAAATTTCATTTCTGGCCTCTGCGTGGCTCCAAATTATAACACATGCTATCACCTAGATGCTGGGGGAGCCGCAAGCAAGAGCTAGGGCTTGTAAGTACCGGTATACAGTGTGCCTCATGCTGCACACAAGCTTGCTAATGGACACAGTAGAGCCCATAGCAAATAGCCAGGTTTTATAGAGCGGCACTTACAAGGAACATCTGGGAGCGGTGGCAGGCTACTAGTGAGCTGGGAAACCAATTGAAATGCCAGCACATATGTGGCAGTTGCAAAGTGAAGATAAAACGTAACCTTTACTTGGGTTGTTTAAAATACTGTGTGCCGTCATTCAACCATGAGGATGTCGCTTTCTCCCGGGCGTTACGAGGGTCTCCCTTTATCAAGCAATACTCAACCCTCAACACAGTCCATAAGTAAACCGGGACCAGAAGGAAGGGAAGCAGCGAAGCTGGTCACCTCGCCACAACCACAAGTGACATAGGAAAGGGGGCCCTGTCTCTCTCTCTCCAAGCCTGCCCACCAACAACCCAATGCTGGAAGGCGGGAGCAAAGAGCAGACAGAGCTGCCCCCGCCAATGTGTCACACCAAAGGCTCACCACAATCCTCAGCGCTATTGGCAAGACGGCGGTCGGTGGCAGCCAATCGGCAATGGCACAGGGTGGGCCAACCCGCCATGACCCCCGCCACCAGCGGCAGACTATGGATCGGCAAGGGATGACAGGCGAGTATAGATTAAAATAACTTAGTGCTATTAAAAGCCATTTGTGCAAGTTAAAACCACTACACATTGGGACAGGGGGACAGGTGACCCACTGGTGGTGGTTATACATATCTGGCCTGAAGAATTATTATTTATTTGGTTATAGCTTATGTGTCATGCCATAGAAAATGTAAATTATATGACTACTACCCAAAAAAGGTATGAGGAAGGAAAAGGTGAATATAGATATAACAATATGTGGCATTAGCTAGGGAAATAAACTTAAGCCCTAAGGAATATGTTAAGTGTACCTCCCCATTTATTAGCATAAGCTATTATTTTGGATAGATAGGTAATATTGCTAGGTGAATTTTGTGCTAATGAAGAGAACATTTAGGGAGCATATGAAGATACATTCGGATCAGTTGAACAAAGAATACACCTACTGATCATAGCTGCATCAGAGGTAAAACTTATGAAGGAGAATAGGGGTAAAAGGGATATATTAAGATAATTAGCAAGAGACGTTACCAGGTCTTAGAGTGGGTTAACTACAGAGCGGTCTGACAAATAATGTCAAACCTGTCATTTAGACCATGTGATGTAAAAAAAAATAAAATAATAATATTTTGCCTCCCTTGCCAAAAGATTACTTTTTAGATCATCTCCTCTAGGTCCCACCATAACTTTCTCTAATATTCTGACCTTTACTGAGGTAATGGAGCCCTGATGGTCTCTCTGCTACATTGGAGCGGGAATTTGCTAGTTGCTTCGTTAGTATGTTCCCAGAAACGTTGCCTCAATTTTCTGGTTGTACATCCAATATATTGAACATTGCAGGATGTGCACGAAATTACATATACTACACCAGTTACAGTTGTGTTACAGTTGTGGAGTCCCTTGATAGCATAGGTCCTCCATTTGTACATGTTAGCAACACGGACACCTGTTTTCTCCACATCTATACATACCCCTGCAGCTTAGCAACGTAGACTGTGATGTAAGTTTTGGTACTGTACCACCCAGGCTCTGTGCTTGAGCACTTCCGCCAGGCCAGGATCATGTTGTAGAATCAGTAAATTGTTTTGGAAACTTGTTTGATGGCCATCAAGTTTTAAGTAGGCAAGAACTCACCGGGTTGGGTATTTGCACAGTCAAAGGTCTGCCATGATTAACCACAATTTTTTCTGCATGGTCTAGCAGGTATGGTGGATAAGCCTGGTTCAAGAAACAATTTCTCAGGGTCTGGCATTCATTGTTAAATGCTGCCTCCTGCGAGCCCACAGGAATTTTTCTAAGGGCACCCCTGGATTATATGCCATGAATGGAAGGAAGTAGCATACCAGTCGTGGGTTTCCTGTAGGTACAGGAAGACTATTTTTTTGTGCATGCCAGGTTCCCGTAAATTTTACATTTAAATTGTCAGTATTCAAATAATCTTGGAACTCAGGCAGCAGATGTTCGGACTCGGGCCATATTCATATGACCATACCATAACAGACATACTTGCTGCAGGCTTACTGAAGGAAAAACGGTTGTCATACATTAAGAAATTGTGCAATAAAAGGTACTGTAAATCATTACAGATAAACAGAATATGTAGGCTATCATAATTGGTATATTTGACAAGCATTTCTTCCAAGGCTTTAACCCTTTAACTGCCAGCCTACCTGGAGATGAGGTCATCCTCTGTTGCCAGACCATTTTTCAATATTTTGCCCCATACATGTTCAACTGTGATTTTTGAAAGCATGTCCCAGTAAAATGATATGCTGTTTCTGGGCTTTAACATGCAATGTCTTGTTTAGCCTTTTCTAGTGTATTCTCAATATTTTTGGGTAAAATAAATTTGTAGCATTTTTTGTAATTAAAAAAAAATGTACGTTTTTTCAATAAAATCAAATTGCGTGTAAAACCCCCATTTCTTCCAGTTACAACGGTACCGCATATGTATTGGTAGACGATCTTACCTGCTCAGGAGACTCCCCCAAACTGAAACAGTGCATTAGGAAATTTTCAGATAAAATACAACTGCTATGCGCAGTTGTTCAAGAAAAACCCTTTACACTTGAAATACCCCCAAAAAACTATATATTATCTGGAAGTACACACCTCAAGCATTCTAGGCATACCAGGCATGTTAACATGGATGTAGTTTTCTAGAAGTAATCCCTCAATGAATTCCTAAGTTGCACAGAGTTTCCCTAAACAAAGCAGAATCAACATTTTCCTGAAACAAACAATATGCAAACAAGAAAAAACAAAGTCCCCCAAAGAGAACAATACCCAAAGGGCTAATGGCCAAATGGTGGGGTATGGAGGAGTAAAGTTATGTTTTCCAATACCTCTAAAATATGTTCCCTAATGTACCCAGGTACATATCTTACAATTGGTTGCACTGTGGGCCTTAGGTGGGTAGGTGGAGAAAGATATGGATAATTGGGTATTCCCTTTTCATTTTCTCTGCCATTTTTTGATTGATGGCCCCCATAATCACCCCATCTTCTAAGAGCCTGTCGAGGTCCATTTGAAAAGTTTTAGCTGCGTCCCCTTTGAGGGGGATATAAGTTTCCAGGTGATTTACTTGACGATTTGCTTTAAGGACATATGTTGACCTGCCCATTAGGACAATAGTTCCCCTATTTATCAGCAGAATAAATCATCAGGTTTTTATTTTCTTGCAGTTCTTTCAGGGCTCTTAATTCTTTTTGTGATGAGTTGAGCTCTTTTGTTTTTGTGACTAGGTCTACAATTTGTGTCTCCACAATTTCTTGAAACATGTCCAATGTGGATGATCTTGCTGCAACAGGATAGAAATTCATATTTTTGAATGTGGGAAGTGTTGGTTGGGGCCCTTTATCCTGGCCTCAGCAAGCTCGGACATAGCCATCAAATTAACTGTGCCTGAGTATCTTTTCCATATGTTCACTTTGCAACTACCACATATATGCTGGACTTTTGATTGTTTTCTCTGCTTTTGGATTAGTGGGGGCCTTTTGAGTGCATTTTGTAAAAAAAAACTGTAACTAGGACTAATGTCTGGGGTAAGGCTGATATTTAAGGCATCCTCAAAAATACTGAAAAAAAATCATGCTAGTTTTCTATTTTCAGGTAAACAGGTTAGATATTACACCGTTGGTCCGCTTTAAAGTGGACCAACACCCAGGGGGGGATCGGCCCGGGAATCTATAAGATTCCCCCCAGGAAGCCCCCAATCCTACCTTTTCCACGTTCCAGCAGTGCATGCGCCTCCGCGTCCCTCTAGGCGGGTGCGCTCCCTGTAAGAGGGACGCGCGGGAGGCGGCGGCGCCCTGCTTGTCCGGGGCTGCCTCACGCTTGTCTGCCGGCGGGGATTGGCTGCAGCGGTCACGTGGGAGCGGGGAGAGGTGAGTTTTCGGGGCTTTCTGGGGGGTTTCACACAGCGGGGCACCCCCGATCGGGGTGCCCCACCAAAGTGGACCAAAACCCAGGATAGTCAAAATCCTGGGTGTTGGTCCACTTTAACAATCTCTATGTATGTTAACTATAAATATTAAACTGGAGTTTCACACTATGAGTAATACAGCAATTCAAATTAAATAGGTTACCTCTGCCCTTCGCATTCAAATCTATTTTAGGCTGTAAATAGTTTGTGAGAGCTGAAAACTTTCCTCTTTTTGTGATCCCTAGCCAAGTTCCGCCCTCTTTTCCGGGCTCCATGTCCAAACCTGCAATGAAACAACAAAACAAAAAAAAAAAAAAATAAACATAACTGATGAAAAAGGAAAACCCAAATAAGGAATCTCAGTTATAGAACAATGCTATAAACAGTAGGAGTCTATAGAGTCCTAGGAATAGGTGACTGCTTTCAGAGAGGAGAGGCAACCGGTACGGAGCAATGTTTTGGCTGCATCCAGAGAGATAGGAAGAGATCCCAGAGAAAGCAGTGTCCTTAAGGCCGATGGATTGGAGCATGTTGAGTAAGAGATGGGGGTCTACAGAGTCAAGTGCTGCCAAGAGGTCCAGGAGAAAGAGTAGCAAATAACCACCATTGCATTTGGCTGTCATTTGTTACTTTGTTGAGAGCAGGTTCTGTGGAGTGTTGTGCACTGAGAGGTGGTGGGATGAGAGAAGAGTAGACCAGGGATTCTAGGAGTTTAGAAATGAAAGAAAGATTAGATACGGGTAATTGGTTGAGCTGGGCAGGTCAAAATAAGTTTCTTTCTTTATGACAGAAAGTGGCAAGGTACCAGAAGATAGAGAGGTAAAAAGTTTGGTTTAGGTGGGTAGTGACGCCTATCAAAAACATGTAGTGACATAATGCATGTCTTCAATCTTACCTTTAAAATGGATTGCCAGGTCTTCAGCACAGAGGTCTGTGATAGGTGCCTGCGCTTTAGGACTTAGCAGGGAGTTTTCCGGGATTATTGGATAGGGAAGAGATGTAGGTAGAGAAAGAAGTATGTTTGGTGAGGTGGAGGTTGTCAGCGTGAATTTGTAATGCTTCTGATAGTCATTGTAGTGTTTTCCAGGACAGGAGATGGAAGACATTTGGACAGGGATGACTTTGAGTCTCTGTATGAGGGTCAATGGTCAATAGATTTCTATATGTTTGATACGTTGATGTGTGCTGTGAGGGATGAAAGTTTGTGATTGTGAAGGAGGAAAACATGAAAAGTTGTGTAAAGCCAAGAGAGGCAGTTAGGAGTTCAGAGCTTGGAGGCAGATGGGTAGATAAGGTTGTCTATGGGGATGTTAAAGTCACCCAAGAAGAAGGTTGGCAAATCTGTTGACAGAAGGTGGAGAAGCCAATCAGCAAAGTGTTCCAGATGGGATTGGTGAATACAGTCTGTATACTGTATAACTGACACTCTGAGGGCAAGTGTGGAAGAGTCTGAGGGTGTAGACCTCAAAAGAGGGGGAAGGAAAGTGATGGAGCCGCCATCTTGGATATTTAAAGGCTCATAACATGCAGTAGATGCAGGTAGGATGATTTTTAATGTGAGCCATCTGTATGTACAGGGTGTGGGAAACATATAAGATAGGCTCTTATTCAGGGTGAAGGTCCGCTTAGATACGTACCACTAAGGATTTCATGATTGGTTCCCCAGAAGTCAGCTGGTTTGGCAGGACGGTGATAATATTCATCACGATTAGCTGCAAGGATGAGTCTGTAATCAAAACATAAAAAACAAACATCGCAATGAAACCTTAACAGGAGCATACATGCCAGGAGGCAGTATCAGGAATTTGTTTTGCAGTGTAAATAAAATTTTTCCTCCACCCCGCAAAAAAAAAGTTTTTGGTTCTGAAATGCCGATTTTGTTTACTTTTTAACTTTAACAAAAGTAAATATTACTTTAAATGTTTAAATATTTAGTTACCTAGATTACGTCAAGGAAGTAAACCACTACCACGCAAGAAGTATACATGTATACAAGTATACATGTATAAAGAAAAAGACATGTCTTTTGCGTGTAAAGTGTCTTTTAAGCTTGGCCTGTCTTGGGGCATCCAATTTGGGATGCCCCACTGTGTGAAACCCCCCGTGGGATTGCTGGCCTACTCTCCTCCCAGCAATCCCACAAGCCGTGGCATCCCTGGTGTTCGCCTTGCTTCGGTGCCCAGCCATTCAGATAGGCTGGGGTGGGAGCGAGAGGCATGCCTACGTCAGCCAGAATTATTGAGATCAGCCAATCAGTAATCTCAAATTTGCTAGGCGGCCATGGCTACATGTCCATTCACAAACAAACAAGAAAAGGAGGAAGGATCGCCTGGGGGTACACACCAAGGGAGAGGAAAAGGGGTTTAGGTCTGCTTTAAAACATTTCATCAGTCTCAATTTATACAAATCAAAAAACAGCTTTACAATCCAGCAAAATATTAATGAACAAGCAACAACTGAAG
Source organism: Gastrophryne carolinensis (assembly GCA_027917425.1). Classification (NCBI taxonomy): domain Eukaryota; kingdom Metazoa; phylum Chordata; class Amphibia; order Anura; family Microhylidae; genus Gastrophryne; species Gastrophryne carolinensis. The sequence goes on along the minus strand of CM051234.1, from coordinate 476,018,105 downwards.
GCCTGAAGCACTACAGTGAAAGCTTGGAAAAGCATCAATTGGGAGGAGACCTATTGTAGCGATAATCCTTATCGCCGGAGGGCTTCACCGCCCGAGACGTCCTTTTCCCAATCGTAAGAGGTGCTGCTGGAATTCCAGAGTCGTCCGTGAGGAAACAGGAACAGCCCTTACAAGGGCTAGGGAATTGTAATATAGCGTTTCCCCCTATAAGAGACAGAACTTCAGTATTGAGGGTGAAGTAGACTTTATTAGTGCCACACTAGGCCTTATATACACAAGTCTCCATTGCATGACACACACACACCGGCCAATAGCAGCAGGGCACACAATCCCTCAACTCTGCCGGTGACGCAATCAGCAACACAATAGACGTCTGTAATACACTCAATCAGAACAATGCCATTGTCTGTGACGTAATCAATCAATACAATGGCAGTCAGAACAATGAATAACGTAATCAATCAACACAATGGCAGTCTGTACATGCTTAAGAAAAGGAAAGTAATGAACCTGTGTAAAGTCCAAAGGGGCAGAGAGTCTGTCACAATGCCCCCTTTTTGTGGAACACCCGGCAGACCCGGATTGACCCTGTTCGGGTCAACGTGGGGCTGTCCGGACTCTTGTTAGGGGCAGAGTTCTGTTTGCCGGGATAATCCATCTGCATTACCGTTTTGTCTACCGGGCCTGTATACACACACACACACACACACACACACACACATACAGTTGTACTCACAGGGTGCTGGTCTTGTCTTTTCCCCCCAATAAGAGACAGAACTCAGTATTGAGGGTGAAGATGATACACACACACACACATACAGTTGTACTCACAGGGTGCTGGTCTTGTACACACACAGTTGTACTCACAGGGTGCTGGTCTTGTACACACACATGTACTCACAGGGTGCTGGTCTTGTAC